>QXTE01000135.1:4517034-4544288 GCA_003942145.1 Platysternon megacephalum
CCTTCACAACATCCTCTGGCAAGGAGTTTCACAGGTTGACTGTGCATTGTGTGAAAAAAATACTTCCTTTGTTTGTTTTAAACCTCCTGCCTAATAATTTCATTTGGTGACCCCTAGTTTGTGTGTTATGAGTAAATAACACTTCCTTATTTCCTTTCTTCACACCAGTCATGATTTTATTAACCTCTATCATATCCCCCCATTAGTCATCTCTTTTCCAAGCTGAAAAGTCCTAATCTTATTAATCTCTCCTCATATGGCAGCTATTCCATACCCCTAGTCATTTTTGTTGCCCTTTTCTGAACCTTTTCCATGTCCAATATATCTTTTTTGAGATCGGGTGACCACATCTGCACTCAGTATTCAAGATGTGGGCATACCATGGATTTATATAGAGGCAATATATTTTCTGTCTTATTATCTATCCCTTTCTTAACGATTCCCAACATTCTGTTCGTTTTGACTGCCGCTGCACATTGAGTGGATGTTTTCAGAGAACTATCCACAATGACTCCAAGATCTCTTTCTTGAGTGGTAACAGGTAATTTAGACCCCATCATTTTATATGTATAGTTGGGATGCTTTCCAATGTGCATTACTTTGCATTTATCAACATTGAATTTCATCTGCCATTTTGTTACTCAATCACCCAGTTTTGAGAGATCCTTTTGTAGCTCTTTGCAGTCTGCCTGGGACTTAACTATCTTGAGTAGTTTTGTATTACTGCATTATGCAAACCCAGCTAATTTCTGACGCATCTGTTGTTCAGTTTCAGAAAAATTCAACCAATGGCCAACTGGAGCATAATAGATGAAGAGGTAAAGAACCTCAGATATTTCCTGTCCTTTATTTGATCCTTCAACTGGGAATGTTCCTTCATCCCTCTCCTTTCAAATTTCTTCACAAAACTTTGCAAAAACTGAAAAAGTTTTGTGAAGCAGGCCAGATTGACCTGAATGTTTTTATGTTACTGATGCATGTAAGTATGTCAGTACCACTCAGGCAAGACTTAACACTGACTTCACTGAAGGCCTCATGGTGTGCAGGAATCTGTATCAACAATTCATATATCCCCAGCATGTGCAAACTATTTGCCCAAAAATAAGTAATTCAGAGGTCATGACGGCTTGATGATAATGTTAGAAGCCTTTTCAGCAATTTATGATCTATATTCCTATTTGTCTCAAATCATGGGAAGAACACCACATGGTATTATGGATTTGACCAGAGAAGAACAAGAGACTTATGAAACACTTGGCAAGAATCAAGTGACACAGTGATTCCCAGAGCCTCACTGACTTTCAGTGGATGCAACTTCCATCACAAGGTCTAAACTGAGCTCCTGGGAGGACTCTTGAATAGAGTGTCCTTGAGCTCAGTGAGATTTCTTGGCTCATTCATCTGTGAAATAGTCACAGATGATTTCCTCATTAAAATCACATCTTCTGGGTTATAAGTTACCCGTAATGACGTTTTCACCTTCTCCGACCCCTCCCCTCCTATACAGGTCAACAAATCTTCATGCTGATGAATTTTGAAAGTGTACATGCTGCTTCCTTTTAAATTAGCGAATGAAGATCTTTTCCATTATTGGCTAAAAGGCTACATTAAAAGAGTGTCAAACTGAAAGCTAGTCAGTTTCAAATTATGATTTAGAAGCTTCAGGTATTACAGCTACCCCAAATCCTCTTGCCAATTATTACAAGGAAAAAAAAAAAGGAAAATATCAATAAAGTGCCACCCTTTGTTAATGCATGGAAGACCCACACAAACAAGAATAAATTAACTGAACTATACAAGGAACAGTAAAACTGAGTACTATTAAAACAACAAAAGAAAGTGAAAAGCCGAGGAAATTTTCTTCCTCTAGTCAAAAATGTCTCTTATAACACTCATAGGTAACATTTTCAGACTGAATTGTGATTTTCAAGTTGATGCAGTCTGTTTAGAAAGTTGACTGCAGATATGTAAGATGAATAAAAGTAATCCCATTAGACAATTTAATAACCCATGAAAAGAAAAAATTATAACAATTATGAATAAGTTATCATGCTAACAAAGAGCTTATAACCACTGAACTGTGAAAGCAAAAAAAAAAAAAGTGTCTTTTGAATAATCTAACAGTTACAACACTGCTCACTAGGTATCGAAAAAACATGTTTATTTCTTGCAACGGCTGACAATGTTTATAAAAAGTCATATAAATCACTGTTAACATTCGACACAGTGATAAAAGCACGTGCATGCACGTGCACACAGATCTATTTTCCTGGCCACAGTACAATCAGCAACCATGACTACAAATGTATTTATTATAATAATAGTAGTAATAACGACAGTTTTTCCTGCCCAGACACTAGCACAATATCTGATTACTGAGGACATGGAATGTTTTCATTATTACATTAATGTCATGGGTAGAGACAACACAGTTTGAACAAATACTAATCAGGGAAATTCTGCTAGAACAAATGTGTTTAACATATACTTGTAGCTACCATGGTTCTGATCCCAATGCAGACAGGGACAAGCATTTGGTTATACCAGGGGTTCTCAAACTGGGGGTTGGGACCCCTCAGGGGGTTGCGAGGTTATTACATGAGGGGTCGCGAGCAGTCAGCCTCCACCGCAAACCCCACTTTGCCTCCAGCATTTATAATGGTGTTAAATATATAAAAAAGTGTTTTTAATGTATAAGGGAGGTCGCACTCAGAGGCTTGCGGTGTGAAAGGGGTCACCAGTACAAAAGTCTGAGAACCCCTGGGCTAAACTGTCAAAGGCTTTTTCACTCTGTCCTCAAAGTAAAAGTTCCCAACTGACTAAATGTTACTGGAAGTCAATGGGTGTTGAACATACAAATAAAGGAGGATAAAACTCAGCCCCATGAGGGTTCCTCTGGTTGCACTATGAAGGGAAGGAACAGATAAATGTATCATGATGAAAATTTTTGAATGAATCATACATTTTAGAATTGTACTTCAACAAAAGCAAGTACATGTAAATAGTTTCTAGTAATGCCTTAATTGACATTAAACCAGGCTGCATAAAAATATACAGCTAGAGCTAAACTCTCATCTCCCATGCACAGCACATGCTACATCCTACAAAAATGTGCCACTGGGCATGCATCTGCAAGTTAATTTTTCAAGATACGACATTCAGCCTCTTATAGTGTAATTAGGGTTCAAAGATTAATATTTATTAGGAGTAAAAACTATTTAAATTGTTGTTTAAAAATTTTTGCCTTCATTTTCATTAAGAATTTCACTACAACCTTCTAGAACACCACCAGCAAGTACGGAAGACCTTTAGGGCCTGCAGGATCCCTATGCAACCTACCGAACGTCTACAAATTTCACTACCGTCAGTGTACAATTAATACATTTTTTTCACATTTTATCAGATTAATCCTAAAAATAGCACCAGAATAATTATTTTCATGTTTCAAAGGTGAACAAAAACAAGCCACCTTGTAATTTGGCAACTAGCCACTAAATTAAATGTTCAAGCACTCCAGGATTATAGAGAAAACAGGTTATCACACGTGGGCAGGATTTACTATAGACTATACAACATACACAGCCTTTACCAACACATAGGTGTACAAGATCCTTGCCCTGGGGACCTTACAACAGAAATCACACAAGCAATTAAGGAGCAAACAGTGCCAAAAAAAGAGATCAGCACTGGAATATTAAATAGAAACAGTGAACTCTAAAGAAGGATTTGAAAGGGAAGGTGCTAAGTGCACCAGATGAAGTGGGCTGTCACAAGCACAGGGTATAGTAGGAAATGATGAAGTCAAGAACGGAAGAGAAAGACAAAAGGAGCACTAACATCAGGGAATAAGGCACAAAAGAGAAAATTAAAAAGAACTGGACTGGGACTCAGAAGCCTGAGTTCAAATCCTGGCTCTGTTACAGACTCCCGGTGTAACCTCGGCAACTTTCAATCTCTGAGCCTCAATTCCCTATATATTGGCCGTACCAACTTCACGGCAATGAAAAATGTGTCATGGACCATGAAATACGCCCTTCCCCGTGAAATCCAATCTCCTTCATGATGCTGGGAGCGGCCCAGCCGGGCTGGGGAGGGACAGGACTTGTTCTTCCCCTGCAGGGTCACTCTCCGTGTGGAGATCAGACCCACCTTCGGAGGCAGTGCAGAAGCGAAAGTGGTACACCCAGGGCTTCTTCACTGCAGCAGCCCCGGAGCTTCCTGCAGCTGGGGAAGGTACCTGGAGGTGGATCTGATCTCCCCACCAAGAACAGCTGTGCAGGGGAAGAGCAAGTCCTGTCCCTCCCCAGCCTGGCCAGGAGCTGGGCTCGGGGCTTCCGCGCCATGGCTTCTGCCAGGGCTTCCACCCTGTGGCTCCTGCTAGGACTCTCGCCTCCACGGCCCCTGCCAGGACTTGAGGCACCCGGGCTCGGGGCTCCTGTTCCCGTGGCTCCTGCTGGGGCTCAGGGCTTCTGTCCCCCGGCTCCTGCCGGGGCTTGGGGTGTCTGGTCTCAGGGCTTCCGCCCCGTGGCTCCTGATGAGGTTCAGGGCGCCTGCCCCCCAGCTCCTGCTGGGGCTCGGAACACCCAGGCTCAAGGCTTCCGTACCCATGGTGTCTGCAGGGGCTCGGGGCACCCATTTTTCTAGGCCCCTGTGGGCCCATGCGTTAATCCGCCACTCCCAGCAGCACAGGGGAAATCGGACCCACCTCCACCTGTGGAAGCCTCCTCCGGCTGCAGGAAGCTCTGCAGTGAAGTGAAGGTGGCAATCCCGTGACCCCCCCGACAACAGTGTTGCAATCCTCCCACAGCCCCCTTTTTGGGTCAGGAACCCCATGGTGACCTGGTTACAACACAATGAAATTTCAGATGTAAACACCTGAAAACGTGAAACTGACTAGTTTTCAAATCTCATGGCAATGAAATTGACCAAAATGGACCACGAATTTGATAGGGCGCTACCTATATGTAAAATGGGGGTACTACTACTTTTCTCCCTTCCGTTGTCAGTATTGTCTAAGGTCTAATCTACATCTGAAAGTTTTACCAATATAACTGTTTCAGTTAGATACAATATTTTTTAACCGAAATAGTTATACTGGTAAAAGCCCTAATATGGACACAGTTTACTCTGGAAGGAAGTAGATAATGTTTTCACCTCCCAGCTCAAAAGCTACACCCCAAAAAAATCTGCACACAATATTTTAAAATTCTGCAAAATTCTGCATATTTTATTTGTCAATAAATACATGTGGAGGCTCCAGCATGGCAGTGGGGAGCACAGGCCATTAGCTGCACAGAGGTGGGAGATCACCCTGCAGCCCTCCCCCACCCCACCCCAGGACATGGACTCAGCAGTGAGGCTGCACCCGTCCCTGACACAGCACAAGGGCCAGGCCTGCACCAGAAACACCCTGGGGCCCCACCCCTCCGTGCCAGACGCCCCAAGATAGCAAGCGAGAGGGACAGAGTCTCTCACACACACCCAGACCTTGCCCCCGATCCAGGTGTGAGGCAGGTGTGGCAGGATCCAAGTGTGGAGGGGCCTACTGTGCGGGGGATTCAGGTGTGGGGTGAGAGAGTTCTGTGTGGGGCAATCTGGGTGCGGGCGGCTCAGTGGGGGATTTGCATGGATGGGAAATGGGACTCTGCGGTGGGGGGTGGGGGGGGGGAAGACCAGGCAAAGGTGGTTGGGGCTCAGCGGGGAAGGGGCTGGATGTGGGGGACCCAGCAGGGAGTCTGGGTGCTGGGAGAGTGGGGCCCAGTGGGGTGGGAGTCTGAGTGCCAGTGGTAGGAGCTCAGTGGGGTGGGAGTCTGGATGTGGGGAGCTCATCGGTGTTGTCCAGGTGGAGGGGGAAGGGGATCATTGGGGTGGGGGTTTGAGTGCAGGGGGCTCAGAGGGGGTGATCCAGGTGAAGGGGTGGAGGTCTGGATGCAGGGGGGGTCTGAGTGCGGGGGGGAGGGCAAGGCTCAGCAGGGTGGGAGTCCAGGGGGCTCGGCGGGGGTTGTCTGTATGAGGGGGGTCAGGCAGATGGGGGAGCAGCTCCTCATACAGGGACCCCTCCCCACACAGCAAAGGGAGCGATGGGGGCAGGAAGCAGAGGGGGGGCCCCACACGGATGCAACACTTTCTGCAGCCAGGGGAGGCTTCTGGGGATAGATCTGACTGGCCCACAACTGCTCCTTGCAGGGGAAGAAGAAATCCCATCCTCCCCTGTCCCCAGCCCAGCCAGGGCTAGCAGCTGAGTCTGATGCAGGGTAGGAGTCACCAGCCAGGGCACACCCAGCCCCTCTCCCCCCAGACACACTCTGTGATTTACCTCTCCACCAGCTGCTCCAGGCCCACACTACTGGGGAGGGGCATGTGACCGCTCTTGCAGCTTCCCTTTGCTTCAGGAAAGCATTTTTCTGCAGGAAGGCAAAGAAATCTGTGGGGGACATGCACACAGTGGCGCAGAAATCCCCCAGCATAACAGTTATACTGAGATACTGGTGATTTACCAGTAAAGTTATTCCCCTTTCCTTACATGAATAGCTATACTGGTATAAAGTATAACTGTGTTCACATCAGGAAGATTGTACCACTTTAACTATACTCCATATAGCTAAAACAGTACAATTTTCTAGTGTAGGCGAGGCTTAATTAGATTGTAAATTTGGGAATATGATAATCAATTATTTGTTAATTTTTGAAAACTAGCAAATTACAATATGATCACCTGATAAGACTAAAAATCAGAATAAAATATTTTATATTACTGTAAAATTATCTTCAGATGGAAATTATAGCACTTATAAACAGCTAAGAGCTTGAGTTCAAGGCAATTTTTTAAAACATTTTTCAGAAAAGCAGTGACCCACCAAAGATCTTCTGCACATAGTGAGCACAGTTAAAAAGTAGTATTTGTGGCAGTTTCAGAACCCAGTGTCAGAGACTGTAAACTAGTTGCCAAATTGCATAATACTGCTTTAAGAATGAGAAAGACAAAGAGTAATATATACACACACACATTGTTTAAATATAAAATTTATTTTTTGAGTCAGAATGGTCTAGTGTTCACATGAGGGGACTAGAAGAAGAGGTTACTCACCCTGTGCAGTAATAGTGGTTCTTCAAGATCTGTCCCCCTATGGATGCTCCACTTTAGTTCCTTCCTATGGTGCTCCACTTCAGAGTATACACCCCATGCACCTTTGATCAGAGATTTTAGGTAGCAGTGCCTGTTCGGCCCACACATGCACACTATCCAGCCTTGTACTCTGCACCGTGGCTATATAGAACTGTACAGACGAACTGCCCTCAACTCCTTCTTTACCGCAAAGCTCCATAGCAGAGAACTCCAAAGCTGAGGGGAATGAAGGACAGGTGGTGGAGCAACCATAGGGGGGTCACATCTCAAAGAACCACAGCTACTGCACAGGGTGAGTAATTTCTTCTTCAACTAGTGTCCCTCTGGGTGCTTCACTTCAGTACCAAGCAGTACCCACTAAGGAGGGGAGGGCTTCGGAGTAGAGTCCAAAATTGAAGACAGCACAGTAGAGCCTAGCATAGCATCAAAAGCTGAGTCATGAGTTACTGCATAATGTTCAGAAAAGGGATGTATGGAGGTCCAAGTTGTGGCTCTAAATATTTCAGCAATGGGAATATTTTTAGGAATGGTTATCAAAGTAAAGAAAGGAGGTTGAAGATCATGAGACTGACAAACAATGAAGTCAGATATCTATCTAGAAACTCTTTGCTTGGAAACTGGAGATCTCTTAGATCTGTCCGCAATAGACATAAAACAATCTGGGAAATTTTCTAAATGGCTTGGCTTAGTCCTGCCCAGGTAAAAGGCTTAAGCCCTTCTGACACTGAGTGTGTGCAATATCAAATCTTCCTTATTCAGGTGTTGTTTAGGGAAGAAAAGTGGAAGATGAATAAGCAGGTTAATGTGAAAATCATAGGACACCTTTAGTAAGAATTTGGGGTGTAGTCATAATGTGACCTTGTCTCTGAAAAATACTATGAAAGGAGGACATGCGATCAGAGCCCTAATCTCCACAACTCTTCTGGTAGCCATTACTTCTGCTTGAAGGCCACTTTCAACAATAAGTCAAGGAGGGAGCAGGTTGCCACAGGTTCAACGGGGGCTCTTGTAAGGCATCTAAGCACCAAATTAAGGTCCCAAATCAGGGTAGGATGTTTGACTTGTGCAAAATGATTCCCCACTGTGACACTCTGTATCTTGGGGGAACACCCTGCATCCCCATGTTCATCTTATAATATGATTGTGTGGTATCCAATGCAAAGTTTGTCATGTCGGGTGTCTTCGGAAGACTCATTATGCACTGAGCATTGTTGTTATAGTAATGTTATAGTTACGTTATAGCTTGTAATTTCATGTATATGGTTATGAGTCTGAAAATGTGTCCTCATGGCTTAAAACAGGGGTCGGCAACCTACGGCACGCGTGCCAAACATGGCACGCGAGCCGATTTCGGGGGGCACGCCGCTGCCTGCCGCAGTCCCAGCCCCCAGCCCCACTCAGACCCCCCGCCCACCACTCTCCCCTGCGGGGGCAGGAGGCAGAACCTTGGTCCTGCAGCAGCCAAGCTCCCCCCTCCCCCGCTTCTTCCCCCAGCGTGGTGCTTTCCTGCCCCTCCCTCCCGACGATCAGCTGATCGCCTGGGGGAAGGGGGGCGGAGCCAAGCCGCAGCGTGCTCGCTGCTCCGTAGAGGAGACAGAGGAGAGGTAGGGATGGGGCCTTGGGGAAGCGGGTGGAACAGGGCATATCCCTTCCAGCCCCCTGCCCTCACCCCTGAACCCCCACCCCCAGCCCTCTACCCTCCCCCCCCCCCGCCCTCCTCCCCCCCCCCCCACCCTGCCTCCGGCCCTCCGCCTCCTCCCCCCCCCATCCCCCTGCCCCCCCCCCACCCACCCAGCCTTCTGCCCGGCACCTCCACGCACCCCCAGTCCTCTGCCCTGAACCCCGAACAACCCCCCAACACCCAGCCTTCTGCCCTGCACCTCCGCACACACCCAGCCCTCCGCCCGCAACCCCCCCCCCACCCCCAGCCTTCTGCCCGGCACCTCCACGCACCCCCAGTCCTCTGCCCTGCACCCCCACACACTCCCAGCCCTCTGCCCCGACCCCCCCCCCCACCCAGCCTTCTGCCCGGCACCTCCACGCACCCCCAGTCCTCTGCCCTGCACCCCCACACACTCCCAGCCCTCTGCCCGCACCCCTGAACCGCCCCCACACCCAGCCTTCTGCCCTGAACCCCCCTCACACACCCAGCCCTCCGCCCGCAACCCCCCCCCACCCACCCCTCTCCCCTGCGGGGGCAGGAGGCAGAACCTTGGTCCTGCAGCAGCCAAGCTCCCCCCCCCCCCCTCCTCCCCCCCCCCCCACCCCCCGCCCCCCCCCACACCCAGCCTTCTGCCCTGCACCTCCACACACTCCCAGCCCTCTGCCCTGAACCCCCCTCACACACCCTCAGCCTTCTGCCCTGAACCCCCCACACACACCCTCTGCCCTGTACCCCTGAACTCCCACACCCCCAGCCTTCTGCCCTGCACCTCCACCCCCCCAGCCCTCTGCCCTGACCCCTGAATCCCCCCACAANGGCACGCAAAACCTTAAATTAAAGTGAATAAATGAAGACTCGGCACACCACTTCTGAAAGGTTGCCTACCTCTGGCTTAAAACAAGCTCAGGAAAAACTCTCCAGGAACAGAGGGGCAATTCACACCTCACCAGGGCACGTACGGGACAAACCCAGCCCAGTCTCACAGGAACAAAAGACGCTGGCCTAGGCAGCAACAAAAAAATCTGTTAGACTCTCGAGGGAGTCACCCCCCTTCCCTTGGTCAGTTTGGGACTACGATGAAGTAATGCTCACCTGACTCTGAAAAGGGGGGGGGGGGGGAGAGAGACAAAGCCAAGAGGATAAAAAGAACAAGATAAAAGGGAGAGACGTTTGCCATGCTCTTCCTCTCTCTTCCACCTCCATTTAGAGACACCACCACCAAACAACTGAAGCACTGATCAAAGCGGAGAGCCTGGCTCAAGGGCAACTAGCCAGCCTGTGGTGAGAAGCATCTAAATTTGTACAGGCATTGAAAGTGTTAAGATCAGCTTAGAATGTGTTTTGCTTTTATTTCATTTAACCAAATCTGACTTCTTGTGCTTTGACTTATAATCACTTAAAATCTATCTTTCGTAGTTAATTAATTTGTTTGTTTATTCTACCTAAAGCAGTGCGTTTGGTTTGAAGTGTGTCAGAGACTCCCCTTCGGATAACAAGCCTGGTACATATCAATTTCTTTGTTAAATTGACGAACTCATATAAGCCTGCAACGTCCAGCGGGCATAACTGGATACTGAAAGACGGAGGTTCCTAGGTTTCAGAGTAGCAGCCGTGTTAGTCTGTATCAGCAAAAAGAACAGGAGTACTTGTGGCACCTTAGAGACTAACAAATTTATTTGAGCATAAGCTTTCGTGGGCTACAGCCCACTTCATTGGATGCATAGAATGGAACATATAGTAAGGAGATATATATACACATACAGAGAACATGAAAAGGTGGGAGTTGCCCTACCAACTAGGAGTGTGATTCCTGCACAGATGGCATTTTTATTGAAAGGAAAATTCTTCTTTGAGTGCTTGTTCATGGCAATTCCAAACCGGACAGTCTCTTCGCAAAAAAATAAACGGACACAAATCTGACATCAGGAATCATAACATTCAAAAACCAGTAGGAGAACACTTCAACCTCCCTAATCACTCAGTGACAGACGTTAAGGTGGCAATTTTGCAACAAAAAAGCTTCAAAAACAGACTCCAACGAGAAGCTGCTGAACTTGAATTGATATGCAAACTAGATACAATCAACTTAGGTTTGAACAGAGACTGGGAATGGCTCGGTCATTACACTAATTGAATCTATTTCCCCATGTTGAAGCAGTCTCACACTTTCGTGTCAACTGTCCGAAATGGGCCATCATGATTATCACTTCAAAAGTTTTTCTCCCCTGCTGTTAATAGCTTCTCTTAATTAATTAGCCTCTTACAGTTGGTATGGCTACTTCCACCTTCTCATGTTCTCTGTATGTATAAATATCTTCTTACTGTATGTTCCATTCTATGCATCCGAAGAAGTGGGCTGTAGCCCACGAAAGCTTATGCTCAAATAAATTTGTTAGTCTCTAAGGTGCCACAAGTACTCCTGTTCTTTTTGGAGGTTCCTAGGGTTGTGTCTGGGACTGGAGATATTGGCTAGTGTCATTCGGTTGCACAATCCAAGCAGCAGCTGGCCAAAAGTGCTCACTCACGTAGCTGGGAGCAGCTTACATGCCAGAGGCTGTGCGTGAACAGCCCAGGAGTGGGGGTTCTCACAGCAGAGCAGAGCAAGGCTGGCTCCCAGAGTCGAGGATTGGAGTGACCTAGCAGATCACCAGTCCAGATAACACCAGGGGAACGTCACACCCACCCCTTGAGAAACCTCTTCACTGGATGACCGAATACCTAAAAACCTTCCACCAGGGAATGGAACATCGTATCAGCTGCCAAAAGTACCCTAATGGAATTCAGAAACAACCCTGTCTTTTTTTCAATTCCAGGATGTAGTCTAGTATATATGACAGCGAAGACGATGCTGGTGGAAAGTGTCTTATATGTCACATCAGTAGCTGAATCTCATCCACTTTTGTAGGTAAGTATTATGAGTAAACTGCTTCCTACTATGCAACAATACTCTGGTTACCTCCTCAGAACAGACTGAGTCTAATCCCGTGAGCCATTGATTAGCCATGCTTTGAGGCGAAGAACTTTCAGGTTGGAGTGAAGAATTTGACAGGCATCCTGAGAGAGAAGATGAGGAACAACTGAAGGGTGATCGGTTGACAAACAGCCAACTAGATGAGAAAAGGAAACCATGTCTGTCTTGGCCACATTAGGACCACCAGAATAACCCTGGCCTTATTTTTCCTTACCTTGATCAGCACCTTGGATATTAGAAGAATTGGAGGAAAATGCAAACAGCAGACCCAACGTCTAATGAAAGAGAAAGACATCTCCCAAGGAGCGGCGACTCAGTCTACCTCTCAAGAACTGGAAGCATTTCTTGTTTCTGGCCATGGCGAACAGGTCTACCTGCAGGATGCCCTACCACCATAATATGTGGTAGAGCATGATGGGATCTATTTCCCATTAGTGGTCCTGAGCAAAAGTGTCTGCTGAGGATATCCGTGGTGATGTTTGGAATGCCCAGAAGGGAAACTGCTGTGATTTCATATGCACCAATTCCACAGTCTCATCACTTCAGCACAGAGGAAGGGTGATCTCGCTCCCCATTGATGGTTTAAATAAAACATACATGACATGTTATCTGTCATGATCTTCATGTATTTGCCCCTGATCAACAGCATAAAATGAAAACAGGCATTCCTGAACGCCCGGAGTTCCAGCAAGATGATGTGTAGAGTGGGCTCAGAAGAAGATCACCTGTCTTGAGCAGTGAGTGTGTCTAGATGTGCTCCCCATCCAAACAGGGATGCATTTGTTGTTATTACTATCATCAGAGATGGTTGAGCAAACGGGACTCCTGCGCAAACATTGTGAGCGTCTTTCCACCAGTCGAGGGACTTTTTCACAACCATGGGCATCAAGAGTAGTTTGTACAAGCTGTGTTTGCTTGGTGAATAAAAATTATGAGTCACTTGTGTGAGGTAGCACATAAGCAGCTACCCCTTTCCCCCCATCCCCCATGTGTCCCTGCATCCCCACTTCCATTCAGCCCCTGCTCCAGTCTGTGACACCCCTCCCAGCAGCCCCATGTGCCCCACGCTGTACATCCCCCCCATATCCCGTGCCTCCTGACCTGGCCCCACAGGCAGGGCGCTGTGAAAAAGGCAGCCTCTTCTTTTCCCTATCCACAGCTGGGATTGCCCGGGAGCAGCTGCTCTCTGTTCTGGCGCCACAGCAGCCCCTGGTGAAAGGTGTAAGTGCAGCACCTTTCTGACAGAATGTATTTTCTGCAGGGGGAAAATTCCGCATGGCACATGAATTCTGTGTGCGCGCAGTGGCGCAGAATTCCCCCAGGAGAAAGAGGTCATAAAACTGAACTTCTCAAAATTACAGTAGGCACCGTGCGTAAGTTGCTCTATGATGCACCACATCACTTTCTTCCTGTCCTACAAACACTGCAAAGTGATTCCCAATGCATTGAAGGCACCAGAATGCGAACAAACGGCAACTACAATAGAATCTCAGAGTTACAGACACCTCAGGAATGGAGGTTGTTTGTAACTCTGAAATGTTCATAACTCTGAACAAGATGTTATGGGATGCTCCTCAGGGTGGACTGCTCAGAGAGGGCTCACCGCTATGCCTGCGAACTTCAGTGTCTTCACCTCCTATCTGTAAGTGGTTGCCCAGTGACTGGGACGTGCACAGGCAGCTGGTTCTAGCCCCCTGGCTGTAAGGGTGATGAGTGAGGCACCGCGGTGTCAGTGGGTACGCAGTGCAGGCTGTGGCCTTTAAAACTGAGCTGCTCCTCCAGAGCGCAACATCCAGGCAGGAGCTTGGGCTCCAGCTGCAGCAGCAACACTCGAGGCCAAGTTCCTGCAGGAACTCAGGAAATTTCTTTTCCGGAGGGGGCGGGGGACAGGAAAACTGCAGACCCCAGCACTGCTCCTGCTCTGCCTGCTCGGGGGCCCACAGCTGTGCCTGTGAAACTCAGTGTCTTCACCTCCTACCTGTAAGTGACTGCCCCCCATGTGGAAAGTACGGGGTGGGGTGGCGACAGACAGCCCAGATGTGCCTACCTTTAAGATGCAATACAGGCACAGTACAGTATTTGCTACTTTGGGGTGGGGGGGAAGGGAGGTTGTCTCTGATGCTGTCTGATTGCTTACTTACGGTTCCACATGGTGTCCGGTTGACCAGTCAGTCCGTAACTCTGGTGTTCGTATCTTTGAGGTTCTACTGTACTTCTTCATATAGTTTCATAATATGATTGTTTTCCCTCCAATCAGGAAAAAATGGTTCATAAAAATGATCACTGATAATACTGGTATTCAAAAGAGTCTAGATTCTACTGTATTGTCACATGGAACAGAAGGCAAAGTTCTAAAGCAGTTAATGCCTATTTGTAACGTTCCTCCTCCTCTGGCCCCAAACTACCTCCAGATGCCACATCTCCTTCCCCATGAACTCTTTTTTCCTCCCTGCTTTAGTCCTTAATGGGATCATTCTCAAAAATGTTTCAGCTTTGCCCATTAGAGCCCTGTCTACACTAGAAAGTTTTGTTGCCAACAACATAGCTCAGCAATCGGTGCACCTGAGTTAGCACTGAAAATGATACAAAGTTGCCCAAACCTCAAAGAGAGTTTATGAAATCACGGTAAAGATCATTTGTTCTTGGCTACACTTGTAGTAATGCTAGACATGGTTTGGTCTTGTCTACACTGGTTCAGCAGCACCCTCTTGCTGACATTCACTACAAGCAACAAGAAAATTTCTGCCTGTTGAAGAGTTTAGGTCATTAAAAACTTGACAACAATTAGGCTACTCGTGTGTGGAGACCACAGCCTGTCTCATTGTTTCCTTGTATTCCCCTGCCAGTATGTCTGCTCTTGTCTTACACTTAGATTGTAAGCTCATTGGGGCACAATCTGTCTTTATGTTCTGTCTGTACAGTGTCTAGAACAATGGCATCCTACTTATGACTGGGGCTACTAGGTGCTACAATGATACAAATAATAAGTTATCCATCATTAGTGCTTGCTCCTTCTCCTCTAACACAATACTATTTTGTAATTATACTTTTTATTCAGACATTTTGCAAAGTGCTTTCTAAATATATATTTATTTACATACACCATGCAAAACAATTATTTCTACCACCACAGTAATTCAGCCACCTCTGGGATGAAACACAGAAGGTGTTTACCAACAGTTTAGAAGAGGAAGTGAAGAATACTTTAGCCAAATGAAATTGCAAGATTAAATTCTGTCTACCATAATCAATTATGTAAATGAAAATTTAATCATGACACTAGCTAACACTACTGCTTTTGAAGAAATGTACCACAAAAATTTCAAATGTTCACACAGAGCAATCAGGATTTTTTTTTTTTAAGTGTGTCATTCAGGAGACCCACATATAGCAAGTGGACAAAAGTTCATTTTATCCACATTAAAAAACTGAAGGGTTAAAATAGACCTTCCTATAATTTGAACCTATAGCCCCAGAGGCCTGCATATTTCAAACCTGATACTTCAACTACCTAAGGTCCTCCTTTCCTGCTTTAAATTTTTTAAGTGAAGGAGTCTAAAAAAATCATTTTCTCCTCAGTCTCTTTGCATTCTTAGGAAGTAGGCCAACTATTAATGACTCAAAATACAAAAATACATTTTCATATTCTGTTTTGCTTTCTTTCCATTTTTAATTAATAAATCTTATTTATTTACTGGGCCTTATTTACACTGGACTTTTGTAAGCTATGTTATTTGGTCATATTTTCTTGGGCACTCAGGAGCCTTTAGTCATGGAGCACCTTTAAAGAAAAACATTATAATAAAACTTATTCCAGTCTTTTTAGCACTACTGTCAACTAATTATTTTGCACTTTTTCCTACAACACCTTCCTTCTGAAGATAGCAAAGTGAATGACAAGTATTAAAGAACAAAGCCTTACAATGACTCTGGTAATATAGGTATTATAGAGTACTGGGAGTCAAAGACACCAGCCATCTACTGTTGCCTCTTCCATTATATTACATGTTCTGTTTCCAGTATTCAAACAAGAGTGCTGTATTCAACAGACACATTCCTGACCATCAGCAATACCTCACAAGCAGATACTAAGTACTCTTAAATGTTACAGTTCAGATGTTTTATAGCAGTGGTCCCCAACCTTTTTTGTCCGGCGGGCACCAAAAAAGAAAAAAAGAAAAATGAGCGCTGCCAGTGGAGAAAAAAAAAAAAAAAAAACCTCCAAGCGCTGCTGGCGGGCGCCAAGTGCTGCCGGCGGGCGCCAAGCGCTGCCGGCGGGGCAAAAAAAAAAAAAAAAAAAACCACCCCAAGCGCTGAAAAAAAAAAACCACACACACAAAAACGGAGGGCTCCGCGGGCGCACTTACACCCCCCGGCGGGCGCAATGGCGCCCACGGGCACCGCGTTGGGGACCCCTGCTTTATAGGAACAGCTAAATTAAGATTACATTTTTAAAAGATGACATGTCTACATAGTACTGGCAGCACTTGTACATATGGCTAGCACCATTTCAAACACTTTAACAGAGTAGGAAGAGCAGGACCAGCAGACAGGTCTGTGATGTTTCAACAAGCTTGGGCATGCTTTTAATAGCATTAGCAGTAATGGATAGATATCTAGCCTCCTGAAAGCATTATTTTTGAGCTGCACTTTCATAGCTATCCCTGGCTTTTGAGACAGTCACTGGCCACAAGAAAAATCAAAATGGGCCCACTCAGGGATTATTATTGGGAAATCGGGAAAGGATCGCAGATCCAGCAGTCAATGAGTTCACCAGCAGCCAACAGTGTTTGTCTGCTCAGAGATTCCTTGGCTGCTCAAGTTAGTGGCAAAATGGAGCATCTAAAAAATGCCCACTATTTTGGGGACAGTTCGGTACCTCCTTTGAGTTGTCTCTGGCTAGCCAATCTGTCAACAGAAAGTCAGTTGCTGTAGCTGTTCCTGCTCTAAGATTGCTGCCTCGTTTATACTTGACACTCTTTGGAGCTCAGAGGTTTGGTATGATTACATCTGCTGCAAAAAAAAATCCCTAGACTTTTCTAAGTAATAATTTTCACTTTTACAGAATTTTTTGAGTATCTCAAAGTGTTTTACAAGTATTAATTATCATGCCTCATGCCACTAACTCCACAAGTTTGGTCTCATGTGGATTATTATACCCATTTTATAGATGGAAAAACTGAGGCACACAAAGGTGAAATGATTTACTCAAGGTCACAGTGGCAGGCTGAATAGAGGACCCAAAAAACCTGATTCCACAGACCACTGTTGACCAATAGACACACTATTTTCTCTTACATCCACCCACCCTTTTCTTAAGCCCAACTGAAATCAAGACAGTATATCCAAATCCACTTAGAAAACAACAGTTTAGGACAAATACTGAATTAAGTTTTAAAAATGGCTACTTCATTCCACAGAAAAGGAAATACAATTGAGTAAACTTAATATTCAAATTATAAATGACAAATTTGCATAATTCAATTTACTTATTCACAAATTCAATTTACTGCACTTTCTGATGTACAACATGCTTCTGCTATAAAAACGTGAGGCAAATGAAAATTCCCTTATTTAGAATAAAGATCAATCCTGGTTTCATTAAATGAAATAATATATCTGGTGCGGGGAAACCTCTATAGCTCCACTAAACTTGGCAGGTCAAGGATTTAATGAAAACTGTGTGGTGAAAAAGGAGACTATTTAAGCTTTACACATCACCTTTCATGTTCAAGTTACCTAGAAACAGTTTACAAAATAGTAAGTTAAATACAAGTGGTGCACTAAGGTGTAAGCAAACTGAGCCGCTATTCATCACTCAGCAGTTTACAGTTTTGGATATTTGGATCCATTGCTGTGACAAAGAGAAAGGATTTAGAATGTTACTCAGTATAACAGCATTATTCACTACTCTTCAAAAAAAGTTCCATGAGATCTTTAGCTTGCAGTTATGTGGAGTCTGATCCAAGAGGTTCATGCTTCTTAATATTATACTTCTGATTAGGGCTTGTCTACGCTACAGATTTTTTTGTACTGATGCAGTTGGTCCAAAAATACTGAATGTAAACAAGCCCCGTGTTTTATAGGTTTCCTTGAAAAGGGTAAAAGGTGATATTCTGTTTTCGTAACTGGCCTTGCATTTGAAGAAAAACATAACTTTTCATATTTAACTTTTTTTTCTTAGCTAAAAATTTTAAACCACATCACTAAAATAATTATTTATGTGGCTTTCGAATTGTAGGTATAATTGAAGAGAAAAATTCTGCCTCACTCAAACTGAGTGGAAGTAAGTAAAAAAATACCAGTGAATGTAGAGCTTCTCTTGGCTTGTAGGTTTAGTCACACTCTGACTACCAAAGGTCTGAGCTCGAAAGGAGCTGATTCAGAATTTCTATTGACTTCACTGAGAATTGTGATGCATTAGACACATCAAATTCACACTCATGACTAGCATGTGTATTGGCAAATGGTTTCCTTTGAGTACTCTGCAGATGGTTTGAGCAGCCAGCTTTAGAGGGGGGTTGTGGTGCAGGATGGGGTGCTGGCTCTGGGAGGGGGCTCTGGGCTGGGAGTGCAGGAGGGGGTTCAGGGTGCAGGCTCCGGAAGGGGACACAGGGTGGTGGTTGGAGTGCGGCCTTGCGCCAGGCAGCACTTATCTCCAGCGGCTCCTGGCTGCTAGTGTAGCGTGGCTGCCGCTAAGGCAGGCTCCCTGCCTACTCCGGCCCCACGCCGCTCCCAGAAGAGGCCAGCGTGCCCCTGCGGCCCCTGGAGGAGGGGCGCAGCATATGGTCCGCACGCTGCCCCTCTCTGCAAGCATTGCCCCCGCAGCTCCCGTTGGCCACAGCTACCCGTTCCCGGCCAATGGGACCTGTGGGGGCGGTGCTTGCAGGCAGGAGCAGCACACAGAGGGAGACCCCTGCCCCCGGGGCCACTGTCTTAGCGGCAGCTCCGCTGTGACGCCGGAGATTGCGATCGACCAGTTGGTGACCACTGATCTAGGGCTTCAAGTGGTAGTTTGGCACGCCAGAAATTGTATACGTTGGCGTTTTGCTATGCACGAGTTACATGGGAGCCCATGTTTGGTGGAATTTTCAAAGACAATCATGCAAATCTAATGGGTGCTCAAAGCTGAGCAAAAGCACCCTGTAGATGTAAATTGATCTTTTTATTTATGATAGAGGTCTGGACATGCAGTATAAAAGCAGTCTATTTTCAAATCCCTTTGTAGAGTGGCCAGATCCACAGGATTGAGAACAAGGAGAAGTGTTGGGGAAGATGGCACAGGGAACGAGGGGGACAAGAGGAAGACAACTATTCAGATCCAAAAACAACACCATAATTACAGAAATGAGGTCCCTCACTGATGAGTTACTGAACAAACATTCAAAAACCCTTCCTACCAATATAGAGCAGACACTTTGTATTCTGGATGTAAATTGGGTAAATAGCGCCGGGAGCAACGGTAGGCCGTAGGAGTCATAGCATGGATTGGATAAGCATCTCAGAAGCTATTTGTGCCTACATGAGCTTCTAAATGTGTGTGCCAGGAAGACCCACTGAGAATTACCAATTAAACAGACAACAAAGTAAGGACACTACAATTAAAAGTACTATTTATTTTGACAAACTAGAGTTTAGGGGCAGTTACTTTTAATACTTAATGTTTATCCAGCCTCTTTTTGTTCTGTGTTTGTCCAATGCCTCACGCAACGGGGTGCTGCTCCACAATTAGAGCTCCTAGGCACTACAATAATACAAATAACAGATAGCAACAAGGCTCATCATAACAAGATAGTTATATGAATATTGACAGCTTTACTTATATAGCTGATTTTAGGTATACTGACTGTCAAATATACTCCTTAAAGGATGCTGTCAATTTACTTTAGGTCGATGGCAAAGGTTTTCCAAAATTAACTGAAGCAAAGCTAAAGACAGTTGGAACACTAAGCTTGCAGGCTTATTTCTACCTGAAGTACATTTAAGCACATTACATGGGTGTGTAAAAAAATATCAGGACTGCTTAACAATACAAAAAATCTGGTTTTGGCCCACATTTCACTTACAAATAATTTTCATCAAATGCTGGCTACATTTAATTGGCTCAGTCAGTCTCCATAATTGACAGAGAGGTGGGCAAACATTTCAGAAGTGTAAACTGTAGATGTTACAAATTGGGACTATGGCTCACAATTGTCCCCAAATGTGTTCATTTCCGTACCACTGGTTTCTGGCCAGTCACTCTCTCCTTGTCTGTTCACTCTAATTTACTCCCACACAAACTTTTGGAAGATGAAATGTTTAGTTATCTCCACTTACCTAACTTATTAACTTGTGGCACCAGAGAAACAGACAGACAGAGACAATTACATGCTTGGCAGAGAACAAGGCCAGGCACGTAAATTTCTACTGCTGTGAAGAGGACAGGGCCTAAAGTAGTACTGGAAACAGCACTTAACCACCCACTGATAAAATTAAGAAGATGAAACGGAAGCTGTAAAGCACATAGAACAGGAGGAACTTAAAGTTAGAATACATAAAATGCAGAATTTGAATTTTCTTCACACAATTTGGATTTTTTTTTACTCATTGCTGTGAGTTGTTCAAACAAAGATCCAGGTCCTGCAAACACCTTACACTTGCGCTTCGCTTTACTCACAAGTGGTACGCCCCACTGAAGCTAATGAGATCACTCACATGGGTAAAGTTAAGCATGGTAAACAAAAATAGCAAGGTTGTGTAAAGATTGGTGTGTGAATTTCTCTGTATGGAACAACAAATTTTAACTCAGAAGCAAGCCTGTTACGATTTTCATTCAGTGAGTGCTGTTATAATTCAGGTTCAGACGTGCCATAAGTCTTACTCATTTTGGATTCACTTTAAGATCTTCAAGTTTCCCTCTCTTATAAGGAAGGATTGCGTGAAGTGTTTTAATCCAATCTTTAAGCTGGTATTTTCGAAGGAACCTAAGTGGGTTAGGTGCCCAACATCCATTAAATGAGTGCCTAATCTACTTAGGCTCCTTTGACAATCCATGCTTAACACATTGTCAGCCTGATTGTCCTCTTAATTTTACAAATGCAGTTTCCACTGATTCCAATGGGAGCTGCACAGATGCTATTGACAGAATGATCAACACCCTAAATTTTCTCTTTTAACCTGTCACCACTTGAAACAGCATAAAAATCTTGTAAATTTCAATCTCTCTCCTGCCAAATGAAATATCACTATTCACCTAGTCAAATTAGGAAAATACACCGCTACCTCAATATAACGCTACCCGATATAACACGAATTTGAATATAACGCAGTAAAGCAGTGCTCCGGGGGGCGGGGCTGCGCACTCCGGTGGATCAAAGCAAGTTCAATATAACGCGGTTTCACCTATAACGCGGTAAGATTTTTTGGCTCCCGAGGACAGTGTTATATCGAGGTAGAGGTGTATCTCATCGGGCCTCACAAGCTGCTGCTGGGAAGGTGAAGATAATCTCGCATAACTATATATATAATCTTCTGCACATGTTCCCCAGGATACAGAGGCCTGTAAATTACATAGTTAAAGGTAGGATATGTATACTTAAAATGAGGAATACAAACTTTTGATGGAAGCGAAGGAGAGGTAAGCAAGAGGCAAGCACGTAACTGCCTGAGAAAAAAACGTACTTAGAAAGGAGCTGATACCTCCCAAAGTGGAGGAAAGGTGGGATAGAATATCTACAGTTAAGCAAGAAGGACATATCCCAGATGCCCCAAAGATATACAGGGTGCGGAGAAAGAGAGGCAGGATGCTCATCCCAGATGCATTCCAAAATAAGGAGTAACATACCTTAATTTTACATCGGAATTCATCCCAGAAGCCTCCCTATCTAAAAAGACCCCTACACACATAGTTTCCTCTTTGGGGAAGGAGTATCTCAAGCACCGGGAATGGTGCCCAATTTCCCCAAAGTCACCCCATCCCCAACACCCCTGCCTCACCCAGGTAGGTATCCCCTCAGAAGACAGGGATGCCATCATTGTACCACCTTGGTTCTCTACCTACTTCCTTAGGATCTCCTCCTGATCCTCTCTCCAGGTAAAGGATGCTGTCATCCCCAGTGCCCTGCATCCATGTTCCCCTCACTGTCCCCAAAGGTCAAGGGCTTTCTTCCTCCCTCCTCCTCCAACAGAACTCACCCTGGTGAGCTCCTCCTCCTCCTGTCCCATTGGCCCTCCCCCCATCTCCCCTGTCCCATTCAGAGCTCACCAGACACAGGATGCTTTGTCCCCTTCTGCCCCCACCCCTTGTCCTGATCCTCTCCACCCTACTCAATGTCATCCCCCCCAATTCCTGCCCTGGGCCTGCCCAACCTCCCCCCACAGCCCCCGCCCATCCCCATATTCCCCCACACAACCCCTGCCCATCCTCCCCCCATGCCCATCGCCCGCCCAACCTCCCCCCACAACCCCTGCCCATCCTCACTGCCCCCGGTCCCGGCCCTGCCCCATACCCCTACCCCCGGGTCCGGGCTCACCAGGTAGAGGGTGCCGTAGATGCGCAGGGACTCGGCCAGCGCCCCGCGGGTGATGTGCACGAAGGCCTGGCCGCAGTGCGGGTGCCAGGTGTGTCCGATCTCATAGCAGTTGTGGGGGATGGACTTGCTCAGCGCCGCCATCTTGCCGCTCTCCTGCGACCGCCGGGGAGGGGGCGCCGCGGCACCACTAACGCAGGAGAAAGGTCGCGCGGGCAGCTCGCGCGTCCGGGGTTACTCGCGGCCAAACCCGCCCCAGCGCGGCTCATGTGAGCCCTGCAGCCAATCAGCGCGTCCCGCGCCCGGGGAGCGGGCGGGATGAGCAGAACGCGACTCTCAGCACTTGTGTTCCCCGAGGCCGGCGGCCACCCGGACTGACCCGGCGGGAGGAGGAGCCAGCGGGACAGCGCTCTGTGCCGGAGAGCGAGCTCCGCATGGGTGCGGGCAGGGGGGAACGGTGTGCATGCTCCGTGGGTAGGGGGACCAGATGTCCCGATTGTGGGGTCTTTTTCTTATATAGGCTCCTATTACCCCCCCACCCCTTGTCCAGGTTTTTCACATTTGCTGTCTGGTCACCCTATCTGTGGGGTGCAGAGGGGCCTGATCTGTGAATGCGGGCTGGAGAGGGCTGGATGGGGAGCTCCGTGCATGGGGCAGAGGAGGTGGAGAGGGCTGGATGGGGAGCTCCGTGCCTGGGGCAGAGGAGGTGGAGAGGGCTGGATGGGGAGCTCCGTGCCTGGGGCAGAGGAGGTGAAGAGGGCTGGATGAGGAGGTGGAGAGGGCTGGATGAGGAGCTCCGTGCCTGGGACAGATTATCATGCAAATGAAGTAGCTCAGTAGTTCTCAAACTTTAGTACTGGTGACCCAGGATCAGCTCAAGGGCCTTTTTTAATATTTGTATGATGCTGACTTTCCTCCAGTTGTTTGTGGACAGGTCTGCACTTAAAATGCTGGAGCAGCTGCAGCACTTTAGCGAAGATGCGGCTAGTTAATCCACCTCCGCAGAAGGCGGTAGCTATGTCGACAGAAGAAGTAGACCCATCAACATAACACTGTCTGTACTGGGGGTTAACTCGGTATGAAGCATGTCTCCACTAGCGAGCTTACAAGCGGCAGTATAGCACTGTCCACGTTGGTGGTTTTGTTGGTGTAACATATGTCACTTAGAGGGGTGGGGGGGTTTCCACAGCTCTGAGTGACATAAGTTATACTGACAAAAGTGCTAGAATAGACATACACTAAAGTTTGGTCTACACTACAGACCTATGTCTGTATAATTATGTCACTCGGGGGGGTGGAAAATCCACCCTCGTGAGCGACGCAGCTGAATTTCTGGTGTAGACAGCGCTATGTTGATGAGCGGGCGTCTCTCGTCCACATAGCTACCGCCTCTCAGGGAGGTGGAGTACCTGTGCTGACAGGAGAAGCTCTCGTAGCGTCTTCACTAAGCGCTACAGTCGCACAACTGCAGTGCTGTAAGTGTAGACAAGCCCTAGGTTTGTAGTGTAGATCTGGTCTGAGTTTCCACAGTTAATTCTGAAACCCAGTGTTGGTGATTAAAATGTCAACACTGTTAACTATTTCAGTGCTCATCATTGTAGCAAAAACATCCTGCTTCTCTTAGGTTATGTGCAGGGCTTGAATAAGTATCACCACTTTTTTTCCCAGTCTGATCCTTTATCTTCAAGCAGTGAAGGTTCCTGCCAATTTTAGTAATGTCCGAGACTCTTCTGGACTTTTCAGTGTTTGGTTTTGGTTTGGAATTTTTTTTAACCAACTAATTTATTTTTAAAGACCATCACTTCCCTACATTCCACATCTCTTTCATGTCTTTCAGTGTCAGGTGTCCTTTGGAAATACAACTTGGATTTATCTGTAGAAAGGAAAGGAATTGGAGGAGTAGAAAACACATGGGTGGCAAGAACCAAACAGCGAAGAGATAATAATAATAATAATTTGAGATATACCTATCTCATAGAGCTGGAAGGGACCCTGAAGGGTCATCGAGTCCAGCCCCCTGCCTTCACTAGNGCTTCAGACAACAAGGATAGAGAGTCAGTCCTCATAAATATAAAGCCTTTCACTCGGAGAGGTGACGTGAATAGCACAGATAGAAAACGGGAGCTGTAACCCAGCCGCCAGCCCCATTGTATTAAAGGGAGTTTATTTTCATCTACTCTCTTTAACAGTCTCACCACCTATGTCAGATATAGCCATTACCAAGGGTAGAAACTGACCTTCAATAGAAGCTAATGTACCTAGAACTAAAAGAGAAATTCCATTAACTGTCAATAAGTAACAGACTCTTAACCTTGTCACGACTAACCACTAGAGGAAGATGCAACCAAATGCACTAAATCAGCAGATTGCGTGACTGACAATATTAATTATCTAGTGTCAAGTGTTTAAGGCCCACAGGAGCTCAAATCCAATCTAGAGTGCCATTTTGCAATGAAACATAACCATGCATGCACAAACACATGGTCATCATCAGGGATAGAAACAGTAACTTTCAGCAACCAAAGCATAAGACACTATCACAAGCTAAAAGAGCTTCATAAACTGAGAGTAAGCAGCAGGGCTGTTCCTTTTCCAGTTCCAGGGGCCACCATCCAGCCAGAAGGATGCATTACAGCTGCCATAAGGAAAGTGTGGGTTTGGGTGGTATTCACAAAGGGATCTCCCCTTTAAGAAATGCTACACAGTATGTAAAGTGATGGAAGCTCTCTGCTGAGGTCAGAGGAGCCAATTTTCTAGACTTCAGGCTCCATAGTATTGCTGCCCAAATTTGTCATGTGGAGCAGTGTCCCTCTAGAAAGCAAAGTGACTGGCAATGCCCCATTGACCTATATTTCCCACCTTAAACATAGCATTTTGCTCTACCCCACTACTTGCTTAAGTCCTGGAGGCAGTCTTCTGCTCCCATTTTATGGTCTCTGTCACTTCCTCTCCATTATTAATGATGAAGAGTACTCCAGATTTTCCACCGGGATGTACTGGTTCCAGTTCTGTACTCTTGGTATTTAATTGTTTTCTGATCCTAACCAATTATTCTACTTTATTTAGTTGCTTGTTTTGGGATTCCCCCCCACCCACCGACCCTGTAATAAGACTGAGAGCTATCTTCTGTCCTGCAGCAGGTGTGGTAACATGAGTCTCGCTCTCAGCCTTCTGAATCTGTAACAGGGCTGTTTGTGGTCAAAGGGAGTCTCTCTCTCTCTGGTCCTTGCCACCAGCAATATCCCGCCATTATCAATGTTTTTTTACTAATAGAGTGGGAGATCAAGTCATAAAAACACTTAGCACTAACAGGGCTGCACATTACCAAAGCACTGTGCAAACATCAGCTAATTAGGCTCTCTACCTTTGGAGATCAAAGTTTTCTCTGAGGTGTCAGCTGAAGGACATTCTGTTTAACAATAATTTTGCTTATGCTGCTGTGTTTTATATTTTCCATATACCTCACCCTTTTTAAAAAAAAAGATATTATCAGTAGTGATAAAAGCAGTACCTTTCAAGTTTAGGGTTTTATCTGCCAAATCCTGAATTTGGAGTAATTAAGAATCCAAAGGCAAGTTAGAGAATAACTCAGTGTAATAAGAACCTAACAAGCCAGAGAACTGCCTACCTCCGGAGGCTCACCAGCAAGGTATCAAATGTCAACACTCAGCCAATGAAACATTAAGAAGCATTACATCATCGGAACAAACTCTTTGGCTGATCCCAACCTTGGCTCCAGCAGCTCTTTCAGACTTCTGTGGACTGTACCTAAGTCTCCTCTGCATACAAGGCTCATAGCTCACATTCATTATATTAATGACTCCTGTCCACTCCTCTGAACTAAGTTTAAACTTGGTAGCATTTGAAAGATATAAATGCTTCTCTTGGACAAGAGGCGTATTCTTAAAGAGCTCCATCCCCAATATCCCTCTTTAAATCAGATATCCTGATTTCCTCAGCTCATCCATGATCCTGAACTCTGTCCTCTTTCATATCTTCCCTCTCTGCAAATCAGCCTGTCACCACTTATGCTATTTTCCCCATGTCCTATCCAACTGTGATTTCATTCACATCCCTGTCCAAGCCTTCATCTTCTTCTCCAGTAACTATTGCAGCTCCTTTATATCTGGCCTTCAAGTCCCACCTGTGCAGCAGTGTGTGTGGAACAGCATTCTTCACTTTGCCCTCTGTGCAAAAGTCAAGTCAGGAGAAGGCCACAGCAGGAGCTGGACAGAAAACAGGCCCCAGGGTGAGATAGGAAGAAAACCTCCCTTTCCATAAAATAATAACCCAAGGAATCAGTAAAATTTCAATACCCCCATCAAAGTATGGAGTTGGGACAGTTCCAGAGAGAGAAAAGAATTCCTTTATCCCTGTGACGAAGTGAGAATGTTTTGTGGTGTTCTGTGAATACTGAGGGGGAAGATTGCAGGGGAGCTGAGCTGGGACTGCCTGCATTGGGGAAGGGAGATACCTGAGCATGTAACATGAGAACCCAGGAGGGGGGTTGGAGGCCAGGTAACACCTTTGACTGGGAATTCGGACAAAGGAAAAGGCTGGGGGAGGAGCCGTGGGGGAAGGGAGAAAGGAGACGCCTGGAAGGGGTTTTTTTTCAGTTCTTGGAAGCTGGATAGGAATGAAGAGGGAGCCTGATGGGGCTTAGGCTTCCCAGCGAGGCCGGGGCCTCCCTGGGCCCCCCAGATGGACCTAACTAAAGGGAATCCTGTTGTCTGTACTGGCAAGACCTGTTTTGGACTGTGTTCCTGTCGTCTCAATAAACCTTCTGTTTTACTGGCTGGCTGAGAGTTATGATGAATCGCAGGAACCCCAGGGGTGCAGGGCCCGGACTCCCCCACACTCCGTGACAACTGGTGGCAGCGGTGGGATCTACTGCACCCCGCGGACGGCACTTCCTACAGTAAGTGACTGGGGAGCAGTAAAACGAAGGGGGATTGACGGGGACCAGGCGAAGAGTCAGCGAGG
>QXTE01000135.1:4544901-4563984 GCA_003942145.1 Platysternon megacephalum
TTGTGGTGTTCTTTGGATACTGAGGGGGAAGATTGCCGGGGAGCTGCTGTTTCATGTCCCTTCGATAGCTCAGTTGGTAGAGCGGAGGACTGTAGAGGGACTGCCTGCATTGGGGAAGGGAGATACCTGAGCATGTAACATGAGAACCCAGGAGGGGGGTTGGAGGCCAGGTAACACCTTTGACTGGGAATTCGGACAAAGGAAAAGGCTGGGGGAGGAGCCGTGGGGGAAGGGAGAAAGGAGACGCCTGGAAGGGGTTTTTTTTCAGTTCTTGGAAGCTGGATAGGAATGAAGAGGGAGCCTGATGGGGCTTAGGCTTCCCAGCGAGGCCGGGGCCTCCCTGGGCCCCCCAGATGGACCTAACTAAAGGGAATCCTGTTGTCTGTACTGGCAAGACCTGTTTTGGACTGTGTTCCTGTCGTCTCAATAAACCTTCTGTTTTACTGGCTGGCTGAGAGTTATGATGAATCGCAGGAACCCCAGGGGTGCAGGGCCCGGACTCCCCCACACTCCGTGACAATCCCGTAGTCAACTTCCAGGCACTTCTTAGGGAGACATTTGGAATCTCATTCAGCAGGTTGCAAGCAGTTTGTACAGTCCCAACTAATTCCTGCAAATTATCCATTTATCTGACACCAACCTCTCCCCATCTCTTCCAGCAAGTTTCCCATTAGTGCAAGAGATGTTGACTTGGTAGCACCTACCATCAAGAAAAGACATCTTCCTTTCTGCCTATTATTTTAATATTCAGAGAGCACCAACAGAGTGCATGTAATCACACCTGGGAGAGTAGTTGCATCACACCATCATGAATGGGAAGGGAAGTGGTCTGCAAGGCAGCTGTGGGCCATGCCAGAAAAGTTTGAGAATTACAGTACCCTATTTAATTTGATACTAATGGTTTGTTTTACCCTTCCCCATGATTTTTTATTGTCAGTGAGCTGCAGGATGTTGTACTGAAAACACAGAACCACGTTATAGATGGCAGGATATTTTGGCCTATGGATAGGGAAGGACCAAGACTTTTGGTATCAGGAAGGTGTAGGAGGCATTTTGGGTTTGTGGAATAAGCTGGATGTTAAAGTGCTCAGCAGTGAAATACTATACAATGTTGATACTGAAATTTGCTTATTCAGCTTTCAAAGTTAATAGAGGTGACTGGGGCAGTTCATGCTACTCAGATCTATTGACAATCGCTGTTTGCAGAGTCAAGGGCTTGTCTACATGGGAAGCTTACACCGGTATAAGCTAAGGTCAGGTCTACACTCATAGTGTTTAGCCAGTATAATTGTGGTTGGAAGTGTGAAAAACATCACACCCCCTCAAACCAGCATAGCTCTGCCAGCAAACCCCCCTATGTAAAGGCAACTTATATATAAAAGAGTCCTTTTGTCAGTATAATTTATGTCATTTGGGGATGTGGTTTAACTAGACCAGCGAATATAAGCTGTTTCTCCACTAGAAAAGCCATTGTAGTGTAGACTACCCAGACACTACAGATTTCTGCCGGCAAAGCTTTGTCAGTTAGGGGAGTGTAGAGGTGTGATCTGTGACTGACATAGCTGTGCCAGAAGTAGTCCCTAATGTGGATGCAATTATACCTGCAAAGCAGCACTTTTACTAGTTGTGATGCTGTATGATTGAAATATGACCATTTATATCATTGGTTTTGCCACTGTTAGTTGCAATGTATTTTGTACAAAGTGTGTCATGTAAGGTGTCAATGGAAAAGTTATGTTTGGCTAAATAAGATTATCCTGTTTAAGTCCTTGTAGCCTCACTGTATCTGAAGTTATTTACATCCAGTCTAGCCAGCCCATTCAAGCTTGATGTCCCATTAAGGACACTTCACTCTAACAATGGGCCATGGAAGAAATTTATTCCACCCAGATAGCTCTTCCTGTGGACGCCTCAGCATGGATATGGGTAATGGCTGCCCCTGTGAGTCATCAAGCCATGGCGGACATGTGATATGCTTGTGTGATCCTGGACTCCATCTTGTGCCAGTAACTTTCCACAAACTGGGCTGTGAGCTTTGTTTGAAACAGTAAATTTCCAGGCCCTTGACTCCATCTTGCCTCTCTCCTGCCCTGATTTTCTGGACTGTGGATTTACAGCTAAAAGGAGCATATTGAACTATGGACTGAGGACCTTCCAGTCTTTCGGAAGGTACCAGAGAGACTTTACAAGCCAGTAGTCTATAACATCACTGCTACAAACCTGATATAAGGACATTGCAATTATTGTATGTACTGTATATGATCTATTAACTCTCTTCTTTCTTTTCTTTTATTAATAAACCTTTAGATTTTAGTTACTAAAGGACTGGCATCAGTGTGATTATTGGGTAATATCTGAGTTATATATTGGTCTGGCTCAGTGGCTGATCTCTTGCGATTGGAAGGACCCTATATGTGATGAAATTGGTTTTCAGTAACCACTCATCATAGAGTCCAGTGTCTGGGTGGGGAGACAAAGGCTGAAATGCCTAAGGAGACTGCATTTTTTTACTTCTTGTTAACCAGTGTGGTGAGACAGAAGTTTATTTTTGCTACTGGCTTGGTATAATCTAATGATAGAATAACCACATGATTGGGATGAGTCTGCCCTATTTTTCATCAGTTTGTCCTGAATCTGGCATTCTCAGCTGTGACCCACTGAGGCACCGTGACACTGATACAGCTTGTTTCGCTCGTGGGGGTCAATTTACTATACCAGTGAAATCCACAGCTTTGCAGGTGTGTTTGCATCCACACTCGGAGCACTTTGCCAGTATAGTACGCTGGTATTCCTAAAAGGTGTAGTAGTGTAGATATGGCCTAAGGTGTCCATTTTAACCAGTATAGTGATATAATCTCCTTTATGGACACTCTCATTCAAGTATAAGAGGACCTTTTTCAGTTTATCTTATGGCACTTGGGGGAGAGATGAGAGTTAAGCTAAACTGAAAAAAGCTATGCTGGAATAAGACTGTTTGTACAATGGTCTATACTGGTTTAACTATAATGGTATAAGTGGTAAAAATTTCCTGTGTAGACAAGCCCCCAGGAAGACAGCACTGCATTGATTTGTGCTCTATTCACATTCACAAAAAAAAGAGCTAGGAACTTCAGATTTGGGTGGTTTTGTTAGTGAAATGGTTGAGCACAGTTCTGAGACTAAGGGTGGGTTCTGTGGCAAATTGATCAGCTACAAAATTGTGGCGTACATTGGGTCCTGTTTATATCATATTCTTGTCTTAAATATACAGTTAGTATGACAAAGACTAAACAAACTACAGTTGTGTTACACAGCTCTCTTTCAGCTGGGCTGGCAGTTTGAAGAGACTCTCTAGTAGTTTTCTTTCCCTGACAGGGCATGTGGCTGTGTGGGGGAAGTTAAGGCTCTCTCTTGAGCCTATAACAGTTGGGCTGGTGGTGTGAAGGATTCTGCATGCCTCCTCAGTGTATGGAGCTGAGGCTGTGAAGTTTTCTGGCTGGGAGCTCTCTGGAAGCAATAGTACTCTAGCTAATTGGATCAAAATAAGATGAGGAAAGAGAGGAATGAGATAATCCAAAAGAAGAACTGAATTTAGCAAGAGGTTTTGAATTCCAAATGTATGGGGGCCTGGGAGTCCTTCCATGGAAACATTTTTAAATGTTGAATCAATCTGGAAGTATTTTAAGTAAGAAGAAATATGACACCCTTGCCTCTTTTCTCTTATGATGCTTTCAAACTTGGGGTCTTTTCTGGTTTGTATTTGTTTTTCTACCTTGGATTAGGTGATTCAGCTCTTCCCTATTATGCATGCTCAGTTCAGAGCCTGACTTGGCTCTTCTGGGGGTAGCTACTCTTGCCTTTAACTGATAAGAGATGCTGTTTCTAGCAGAATGGTTTCTCAATCTTATCTTCCCTTTTTTCTGTTTCCTCTTCTCCAGTTCTGCTATCATCTCTGTTTCTTTCTCCTTTTATGTTTGTTCTCTCCCCAACTCCAGTGTCTTTCCACTTACCCTTTAAAATGCTTGGAGATCCTGACATGAAAGATTGTATGAGTGCTAAGCTCATTGTTATGGGCCAAATTCATCCCTGATGTTACTCCACTGAAGTAATTTGATATATGCGTGTGTGTGTGTTTGTGTATACACACGTGTAAAATAGGGCAGACTCACCCCAATCTTGTGGTTAGTCTATCATTAGTTTATACCAGGCCAGTAGCAAAAATAAACTTCTGTCTCACCACACTGGTTAACAAGAAGTAAAAAAATGCAGTCTCCTTAGGCATTCAAGCCTTTGTTTCCCCACCCAGACACTGGACTCTATGATGAGTGGTTACTGAAAACCAATTTCATCAAGTATAGGATCCTTCCAATCTCAAGAGATCAGCCACTTAGCCAGGTCAATATATTACTCCGATTTTACTTATAATCACACTGCTGCTAATCTTCAGTAAGCAACAAACTAATAAGAAAAGAAAAGATGTTTTAGTCTTGTCCTGAAAGATGGTAAAGACATAATCTGGAGAATGAGGGGAGAGCATTCCAGAGGAGAGCTGCAGGCCCTCAAAAAAGAAGGCCTGGAATTCCATCCTATCTATATACATACCTAGGGACAGTCAACCTCACCTACCTGTTTCTTATCAGGACCACAGTACAATATTGTGACAGCTATGTAGGAAACAAATAGCAAGCTGATAATAAAGGAAACCATTTCTATTTGCACCTATCCTGATGGTCTCTAATGCTTGGGAAGTCAGTGGAAGTTAACTGAACTGTATTTTTACAGATTGTTCTCCACGGAAATAGGGACTCCTTAAGGAAGAAATTTCAGCCTTCACCCTGAAATCCCTCTAGTCTAGATTATAGGTGTAAGCCTGTTCACATTATTTGAGCATGTTTTCTTGGTTGCTTGCAATTGTGCATGTTACTCGTTCATTTTTTAGTAGGGAATGATCTCAAAATACCCTTGTGTCTGCTTATATTTAAAAGGTAAGGGAATTAACTGGAACGTTTCCCATTTTCCAGATGTAATATTTTCCAAAATAAATACGGGGTGAACTGTGGGATAATATCATGTGAACATTTTGAGTCACACAGTAATATCCTGCAGTTTGTAGAAACCTGGATTTTTTCCAAAAATAAATTTGTAGTCTTTCTTACAGGGATACTGTATTTAATAACAAGAAAACAGAGTCATAGCACTAGCCACACTGATATTGCCCAAACCAAGACATGATATTGGGTCAATTTTATACCTGCTGTAATTCTATTGGCTTCAATAAAGTTGCACACAACTGAATCTGACCTATTAAGATGATGTGCTATTGGTCCAGTAGCTAGTATCTTTCTCTTAATCACTTGGCTAGATTGAACCATAAAGTCTTTAATTAACAATTAAGTTCAACCCTGGATAAATAGTAAAGGACAGTGTGATGTATACCATCACAAGAGAAGCCTGGGGCAGGAATTGTGACCCAGAGAGTCACAACTTCTCCTTTGACCCTCTCTTCCTTCCAAGGAAGTAGTTTACTGCAGCCATGAAAAGGGTGCAGGTTACTTCCTCCCTTCTACTAGCTCAGCTCTGTTGGACACTCTTCTCCACCCACCTGCTTGATGGAGCAGTGTCACTGCCATGTTTGATACTCCCTCCCACTGGCCGATACTCATTCTGGCATTCCCATCTCACTGTCAGGTGGGTTTTCCTGATATTTGGTGTAAATTTTCCTGACATTTTTATAGCATTTTTCAGCCAAAGAACCCAAAGCATTCTATAAACTTAACAAACTAGGGAATGAAATGAACAGAAAACATGCTGCTTTGGCCATCATTCTGGGGTGTGTGGAAGGGGTATGGAGGGGACATGGTATCACTTTTCCACCACCATCCCCCGCCACCTCCTTCCATGGAAGCCCCTCCATGCATATTCTTTGTATTTGGCACTCTTTTATTTGATAAGGAAGAGGAGCAGTGGGATTGTTTTATGTATATTCTTGCTCTGCTCTGTCAAAATCCCATGAGGGAGACTTTTGACCCAGGAATCAGTGCTGTCGTTAGAACAAAGTCCTGATATCCGTGGGTCTGTGGTTCATGGGTCTTGTACAATGAAGCAGCATTCCCCCAATGGGATGATTCAGTGGAAGTTCAAGGATATTGATTCAGTTCTGAGTCAGAAACTGAGTTCTCGAAGGCAGGGCTATCTTTTACTGAATCACCGATACCACTTCCAGCAGTCCCTCCTGCAAACCTCTTTTCATATCCTTTACTTGACATGACAGAGGAGTACTCGCTGGACTCATGATTTTGAATCCTGGCAAGCCTGGCTCATCCCTTCCTCATTCTGAGGTAGATACAGTGAGTTCCGTGCTGCATGTGAGCCTTTCAGAAAAGACCTTAAAACTGAAGTCCTGTCAGATTTGCAAGGAAGGAGTTCTTAAGTGGAGGGGGTTGCCCCGTTTTTATGGTCAAAATCTCCCCTAGTCCCCACTTCTGTTAGAGACTGGCTGCATTTTAGTGGCACAGGGAATTATTCCGGTATGTATTTCAAGACTAATTCTCCCTTGCTTTGCCCCGTGAGCTTCAAAAAAAGAGAGACCTTTGTACACTGGCATATTCCATAGGTAATTCCTCCATATGTGGAGTTATTGCCCCTCTCTTCAACTGTGTAATGATTTCATCCTCTCATACAGTATCATTGCCAGTTGTAGCCTGCAAATTCCATCTTTGGCTAATAAGAGGCTTTGTTTCTTGATCTCTACGTTTTGGTTGAAACCCAGATTTCTTTGATTTTGTATTCACATTTTTCACAAGCTTAAAAAAAAATGTGGGGTCAAAATACTCACCTGAACATCTTGCATTATTTCGAGCACCCAGGAACTGAAGTACCATGGTAATACCAGTTCTCGTGTTATTTTGGCCCTATGAAAGACTCCCTGAGGAATTAAAAATGCCTCTGAACAATACAAACGTAAATACTAGAATTCACATACACACTTATTATTTTCTAACCTCCTGTATAGGTCTAAAGGTTATTAGAGGAATTGTCAGGCTACAACTATAAATGATACTGTTTCGAAACGAGAGATTATTCCACACTCAATTGTGTCTGATGCAGTAATAATGATATTATTTTACAATTGTGCATTTCCTGACAAAATGCTTTACGTTGCGAGGACGCCAGAGTGATAAGCACTATATCAAAAGCTAAAATACAGACAGATGGCAAATTATAGGCCTGATTCTTTACAGACTTGCACCTTGTGTAATTAGCTGCATGTGCACGGTGAGCACAAAGTCATCATAAAATGACTCCCCAAGGTACCCACCCTATCGAGCATCAGACCCTCTCTGCTAAATTGTTTTTTTAAAAGGGGGGGAGGGTAGAAAAATGTTTATTGGTTTTATATATTTTTTTAATTTGGGGGGGGGAGAAGGGGTTTATTAATCTTTTTGTGCTCTGCTTTAAGCCCCAGGCTGGTGCTGGGCAGAGCAAAGACCGGTCAATTACCTCTTTGGCTGCTCTTGTACCTGTCCAGAATGGGCGATTAGGGTACCAGGCCAAGATGAGAGCAGCTGAATACCTCCCCAACTGCTCTGGAACCTGTCTTGAATGGGAGTGGAGGCACTAGGCAAAGTTGCTCTTGGCAGCAAGTTGAGGCCAGTACTCTGAACTGTCAGAGGTAGACAGGCGTGTCTGAAGGGCCAACAGAATTAGCACAGCTGCAGCTCCTGTACTTCCTTTCTGTCCTAGCACCAATAACTGTTCAAAACAAACTGTTTTAGTCAGACTCTTTTACCAGACTTGTCTGGAGCTAGTTCAGTTACAAGGCATGTAGAATGCTTGTGACACATTCGGAGCAGTTTTGTGAACACACAAAGGGATGCACGTGGGGCTACAAAGTGTTCTCACCACCATTTCAAGTGCTTGAACGAGTTTTGCAAAGGCCAAAAGTCTCTAGCACAGAAAGGCCTTCAGTGGGTGTAACAGTGACCTGTAAGATTAATTTACCAATTTTAGTGCTAATTAGATGTTGCCCCAAAACTGGTCAAACCAGTCCGACTCAGAACCTAGCATCAAGTCTAAGGTTTTGTCTTCACACAAAAATTGTGCCACTTTTATATTTTATATTATACTAGAAAAGTTAAACTGGTTCAGCCCCCTATCATGGACTGAGTGATATTGGTATAAGGCACCTTATACCAGCACAGCTATTTCTATAGGAGAAGGGGAGTAATCTATACTGAAATAAGGCATCTTTGTACCAGTTTAACTGCATCCACATTAGGGGCCGTGCCAGCATAACTATATTAGTAAAAGATCACACGCCTAACTGAAATGGTTGTACCAGTTCCCAAAGACCAGGCCTTAAAATCTCAGACAATGGCCATCCAGGGACACACGGGTCATTACAAAAATGATAAAGAATCCAAGAACAGAGGGGAAGAATACAGTTTGGCAATGTCTGGCATTCAAAGACTGCGTTTGAAATGGCCCATATGTGAATGAATGGTATCTCTGAAAATTGAACCATCCTACTGCCTATGTAATTGCCTAATTGTCATTTACACTAAGGCTCATTTATATCACTCTGGAACTTTAAAGGGGCTTTAATAATTTATACTTGCTTTTGGGCTACCTTGCAATGTCAGGCCAGTGTAAATAGGCTTTTATGTAAATGAGAATCAGGCCTATCGTTTCCATCAGCAAGGGATACAGTTTAACACTACATCAAGTTGTCTTTTTGCATATTCACAAAATCTACAAAGGGAGTGTGGGTATAGCTCACCCAAGCTCTGGGCAGAGGCAGGACATTCTTTCCAGGAGAGTGAAAGTCACCTGTCTGTGATATTTAAAAAAAAGTTACTTTCTGCCATGGTTGGCATGTTATTATAGACTGTAATGTAACTAAGCAGGACATGCTAGTTCACATGCTTTTTTGGTGGGGAGAAAATAGTCCATTTAAAGATTCACCGGCATGTTCTGACTGCTTTGCGCTGCTCCAGTGACACAAAGCAACCATAAACCTTGAATAACTGGCCAATTAAACCAATTTACATCTGCTTTGTATCAATGGAGCAGTGCAAAGCAACTGGGATCAGTGAATCTGGCCTCTAATCTATCATTTATGGCGGGGTTTATATGTAGCCTAACTTGATATTCAAAGGCCATGTCTACACTAGGAGTGCTTTGCTGTATAACTATACTGGCATTCTATACCAGCAATGTGCTCCTAGTGAGAATGCAGCTTATNATTTATGGCGGGGTTTATATGTAGCCTAACTTGATATTCAAAGGCCATGTCTACACTAGGAGTGCTTTGCTGTATAACTATACTGGCATTCTATACCAGCAATGTGCTCCTAGTGAGAATGCAGCTTATACAGGACTTGCATCCGAAGAAGTGGGTATTCACCCACGAAAGCTCATGCTGCAAAACCTCTGTTAGTCTATAAGGTGCCACAGGATTCTTTGCTGCTTATACAGGAAACGCTCCCGGTATATCTTATTCCACCAACAACAACCCCATCTCATCCCCCAAGCAAAACAAGCTATACCAGTAAAAGCAGAGCTTTGCCAATGTAACTGTCTACACTAGGGGCTTATGCTGGCACAGTCAGAGATTACAGCTCCTCACACCCCTGACTGACACAGCTATGCTAGCAGATGTCTGTAAAATAGACATGCCAAAGTCTAATAATTTGTTTAAAAGATCATAAGTGATTTCTATAAGTAATGGATTTAGAGGGAAAGCAATGTCTAATGCTTTCAAAGAAAGTATGACTTCTCTCTTTGTGCCATAGGTGAGCTGAGTGACAGCTGGGCTTCTGGTCATGAGTTAAAAGAAGGCTGTGCTGAAATGCCACAGAGGGACTTGCAAGTACAACGTGTGCATAGAGGGACAAATGCACAGGAAGTAACCAGTGAAACTCCTATGTAATCAAGGAAAAAAGGGAAACAGGAAGATCCAGTTGGAAAAGGAGCTTTGGAAAGAGGAAATCCGTGCAAATTTGCAAAATGACATGTGACCTATAAGAAATGTATCTCAATTTGTCTTTCCAATGTCAAAGTTAAATAACATCCTGAGCATGCTCTGTCTATTATTTCCAAACTTCCAGACCAATTTGGGATTGTAAAACAAAAGTTCTTCAACCCAGGCAAAATGTACATTCCTCCAAGACTGCACACTGTAGATGTCAAATTTGAAGTTATAAAACCAAGCTGGTTTTGAGTTATCAGAGTGTAATAAAGCCCCTGAACAATTTTCTTAGATGAAAAATATTTATTGAAAATAATAATTTTCTGAGCTAAGATCAAGCATGGGAAATTTCAACCCAAAAGGTTAATCTTTGAAAAAGTTATAAGCAAATGAGTAGCAGTTTAGAATGAAAGTGATATTATGTAAATCAGTATTGGTTCCATAGTTCAGGCTGAAATTTGCTCCCCATTAAGTCAGGTTTTCAAATCATAATCCACTAATTTTCCCAAACAGAAACAGATCTTCTTTAAATTTGACATATTGCATCTCTTTACAGCGTAGAGGTTTCCTGGCAAATATGGTAAAAATCAGACAGCAAGTTTTAAAATTATAATGTTTTCCCAATGTCAGGTTTTTGTTTTTTTTAAGATGTCCTAATGCTTTTTGGCTAATCAGATCTCAATAATGGCTTGGCCTAGACAGCCCATATTTGTTTTTCTGGTCTTGCTGAGGATATGGACTTTTTCATATCTTGAGGTGGGAGACTGGTCAGCAATTGAAAGGAAAATAAAAGTTGTTTTTAAGTGTACAAGAGCAAATATAAACTGACCTCACTCCAACTACCAAGCTGAGTCAGAGGTGAACAGCAGACCATGGTCATGTGGTGAGGCAGGAACTGGGGTTAGGAGACTACTAGGAGGACCCCAGAACCATGAATGGTAGTATGGGTCACATTGTGGGGTAGGACAGCGTTGGAGCATGAGGACAGAGAAAGCACATAGAATGAGGGAAAGGAGAAGTGGGTTCAGGGAACCAGGAGAGGTACATAGGGTGTATCTACAGAGGACCTGGGCAGATGGGGACGGGGTAAGGGGGAGTGTGTATAGTTTCCAATGTAGATAAAAGCTCCCAGTTTTCTACTCCACCCACCATCCACTACCCCCATATCCCAGACAGGTAGAAATCCCACCACCACACACACATACATGGACTTGCTACCTGGAGCAGAGGCGCCCTTCATTGGTAAGGCTTATAAGATGTGTCTCAGCAGGGTTCCACTCCTGCAGATCTGAGATGCTAAAGCCAGTTTCAACTTCTGTAGCTCATTTTAAAAAAAAAAATACCTGTGGAAATTTTTTTTTAAATGTTAATTAAGATAAAATGTAATGTCTAAAGTCTGTTCAAGTTGAGTCCAGCTAATGAACAGTTAAGGGATCCAGCAAATTTACCACGATTTTATAACCTTCCATCATTCAGTGCCACCCACATAGTTTACACTACCCATCCAAACTCAGCTGAATTATTTAACATTTATATTGCAGTGGCACCCAGAGGTCCCAGTCAGAATTGGGGCACTACTGAATGAGACAGTGTACAAGCATATAATCAAAGGCTCTCCCTCCCACAAGGAATTTATAGTGTAAGAAGACAAGTGACATGCAGAAGGATGAGGGGAGAGTGAAGCAGTCAAACTTAGCATTGCCTCATAATATTTTTAAAAGTACACCCAAAGATCAAATTACTGGGGGCTACATTCTCATAGCCTTGCTCACACTGAGCAGCACCATTCTTCATGAGCATTCCCATGGATTTCAGTGGGAGCCCTCCTGGAAAAATGTACTGTTCAACATGAGTAAAGGGAGCTGGCCCTAGGAGATTATTGGAAATTATTCCCTTGAATGAGAAATGGGATTTTATAATCTCCTAGCATGAAATTCACTTCTGTGTAGAGGGCCTGGACAAGGCCTGTGCACCACTTAAATCTCACAAATTGACACTCATGAAATATACCAAAGAATATGCACAGCCCTGACCTCTTTCTTCTGTGGGAGTGTGGGACAGTAATTGCATTCAGCGGAGAAGCAGATTATTTCCGCTTGTAACTCTCAAATTCGGGGTCCTGTAACTCACCTGCATCTCCATCACACATTCTTCAGGTCTGCCAAAAAGTATCTATCATGTGGATGATCATATGCATCTTCATTGGAAAGGTACTGAATCACTCCCTCCATCAAAGTTTGCCTACTGGCAGGGCCGGTGTGACCACTAGGCAAACTAGGCGGCCGCCTAGGGCGCCAAGATTTGGGGGCACCAAAAAGCGGTGCCCAAAGAGCAGCAACCAGCTGAGCGCAGGGCTCTGTGGGTGATACCATCTCTCCAGCCAGGGGGGATGGGAAGTGCAGCCCTGTATTCCCTGCTAGAGGTCGCGGTGGTTCAGTCTGCCCCAGGGGTGGGGCCACATGGCATGTCGGAGTCGGTCGCGTGCAGGCTCCTGGCCCGAACTGCAGGCCATGGCGCTGCGTCGCCGCCGGCACCTTCGGAGCCGCGAGCCTGAGCCTGAGCCGGGCGAGCTCCGCCTGGGGCCTAAAGAGGGGAGCCCGGAGTGTCCGGTGAGCAGGGCGGGGGGCCCGGCCGCTCACATCCCCCAGCGCCTGGCTCCAGCCGCCCATGGGCCGGGGCCACATGGGGGGGTCCCCACCTCGGGGTGCCAGTGTGCAGCTGGTCGGAGAGGGGCCGCTGTGGATCAGCCCAGGGCCCGGCCGGGCGCTGCCTTCCACGTGGTGTCAAGTCGCGTGGGCAGGGGCAGGTCCCGGTGCACTGGGGAGCCCGACAGGCCGAGGGAGGTGGGGAAAGGGGGGAGCTGACGTGTGGGGAGAGGTTAGGACATCTGCGGATTTGCTGAGTGACCAAGACACGGATCCAACACTTCCATTGTCCTTTGGGTCTGGCCTGAAGGACAGACCGCACCTGTCTCCAGATCAGGGCCGGCACAACCCATTAGGCGACCTAGGCGGTCGCCTAGGGTGCTGCTATTTGGGGGGCGTCGGCGCCCTGGCAGTCCGTGGAATTTTGGGGGCGGGACCTTCCGCTGCCTAGGGCGCCGAAAAAGCTGGCGGCGCTCCTGCTCCAGATTAATTTGGTTATAAATGCTTTGGGGCAGAGGAGAGAGCCAGGGCCTGCTCATCAAATAACCCAGCAACAGCCCCATTCCTGCAGTGGAGAGACCAAGGGAAAAGTAGCAGATCACCTCCCTCTTCCCAACACTGTACCCAGGAGGGAAGCAGGCAGCAGGATTCAGTGGAAAGGGTACAGATCTGGGAATGAGTAGAACCTGGGTTCTGTGCCCAGCTCTGCCACTGACTTACTGTGTCATCTCGGGCAAGTCAGGGTGGCTCTGTGCCTCAGTTTCCCCATCTGTAACATGAGTATAATGAAACTTTCCTGCTTTTGTATAGCATTTGAGATCTATGGATATAGCCTGCTACATACATGCTCGGGGGGGTGCAAGGTGGAAGTTTTGCCTAGGGAACAAAATATCCTTGCACCAGCCCTGCCTTCTGGACTTCCATGCGGACAGCACCATACCAACCTATCCTAGAAAAATGTATTCTCAGAGCCATTATCTTAGCCAAAAATATCCTGCTGAGACATTGTAAACATGTAAACAGGTTTCAGAGTGGTAGCTGTGTTAGTCTGTATCAGCAAAAACAACGAGGAGTCCTTGTGGCACCTTAGAGACTAACAAATGTATTTGGGCAAAAGCTTTTGTGGGCTAAAACCCACTTCATCAGATGCATGGAGTGAAAAATACAGTAAGCAGTATATATATTACAGCACATGAAAAGTTGGGAGTTGCTTTACCAAGTGGGGGGTCAGTGCTAACAAGGCCAATTCAATTAATTAGCACTGATGCCCCACTTGGTAAGGTAACTCCCATCTTTTCACGTGCTGTAATATATGAGTCTATGAGATTCCTAGGTACCATAGGTTCAAATCCTATAAGAACCAAAGCAACCTATCTTCCTTCTGAGACAGATAAAGTGAGTATAATACAGTGAGTCTTCCGGAACAGAACTAAAAACCAGAGACTCTTTGTTACCATCAAAGTTCCTGTGACAGTTTCTGTAAGATAAAAGTTTGTCTATATGTCCTCATTAAAATGTCCCTTTCTCCTCCTCCTTCTTCTATGCAGTATACAATGCACCAGTTGGTTGCCACCATCTGCCCCATAGTAGCTGCATCACAGTAATATTGTACATAATAAATAAAAGGTACAATCCTACTCCCACTGAAGTCAATGTCAAAACTCCCATTGATTTTAATTTAAGAACATACGAATGGCCAAATTGGGTCAGACCAATGGTCCATCTAGCCCAGTATCCTGTCTTCCGACAGTCGCCAAATGCTTCAGAGGGAATGAACAGAACAGGGCAATTATCGAGTGATCCATCATCCCCTGTTGTCCAGTCCCAATTTGAATTGAGCACCTAGCTCTCATTTCTGCCTTTGAAAATCTCCCCCTACATTCTTTGGAGTGGAATCTCATACTATGTGTATTACAACACAACACTTACCCCAGTGCGGCCTGAATCTAGGTTTATTATTAATAATTATTATTAGCAAAGGAAAATGCAAAGTGATTGATGGCTAAGTGCAACTGACATTCAAGTTATCTACAAAATGACTATGAGTTTGCCTATCAAAAAGATGCACAGAATGGAATATCCACATTAGAGATAGGGCCCAGTCCTGTAGTTCTTATGGAAACCAAACTGCTTTTGACTTCCAGGTGTCCTGGAGCTGCAGATTGCTGTAGTCCCATGTCAGTAAACAGGGAATTACATATGTAAATCCCAACACACTAGGGCTAGTTTGCCACTTTGTTACATCTGTTGTATGTATGCTGGTGCTACTTCAGTGAAATCAGTGGAGTATGCTCAGTGTAAAATGAGTGTGAGTGGAAGCCCACTGAGTTCAGAATACACACTTAAGTAACTATTAATTAAAAAAAAAAAAAAATTCTCCTGACTAAATAATAATGCCCATCACTGACCTATCATGTAGCAATTACCTAATATAATAATGTTGCATATGTACAGTGCCTTTCATTCAGAAAGATTCCAAAATGATTTTAAAATGTTATCAAACAAAATCAATATTTTCATATTGTAACAAACTTGTGGCCACTTAGGACATAACAGGTGTCATTTTTCTGCACACCATGGCCATTCAGAATTTCATAGGGAGAGAATTCAAATGGTTTGCTCCAGGGGCCCACTCCAACTTTTACAGAAGCCAATGGAAAATTCAGTAGGATTTGGATCAGTCCCAGGATTACAGGGCTCTTCCCACTTGAGCTATTCAAACAGTGCGATATATCAGTATCATTGGTCTTCCTGAGTAGAAGCCCAAGTTCATTAGATGTGCCACAGGCAGATAAGCACATAACATTTCTTGTGATTAATACTTGGCGGCTCAAGTCAACCATCCTTGCCTTTTCCTACTTTGATCTATTTAAGGAAGCTATTATGCATGTGCTTTTCATAGTGTTATTTTAGCACTTAACATATGCATGAGGTTCAGAGTAGGGTAATTACCATCTTTTCCAACTGAGATCACTAGTATGATCTGCCATTGCCTTTCCTATTGCTTTTGTTTTGAAAATTAACTCCCATCATCCAAAAGACTTCCCAAAGCAAACACAGCAATGAAGCAATTTCTAATATTTATTTTATGTTCTAAAGGTAAAAAAACAACAACAATGGTAGCCCCTTTTCTGAAAATATATTCTTGTTCATTGTGACTTTAAACACTTTGCTTCTTCCCTAAGTCAATTAACTAGTTCCATGATGGACAGTAAGTTTTGCTGTGAAACCCACTGAAGATATAATAGCTGAATTGTTTCAGAGGCATTAGGCAAGTGGCCTTCTATGGAGGCAGCAGGTCCTGCTTCAGCACCTAACTGTGGCAGAAGACTGCACATTACAAAGGATTTGCTGTACTGGGGAAAAGATTCATAGATTTTAAGGCCAGAAAACAGAACCATGATCCTCCAGTTTGATTTCCTGCATAAGACCAGCCAAAATATCTGACCCCATGTGACAGTATTTTGCCTATATCATTCTTTTGACTGCTTCATTTCATGGAGTTTTAGTGTACATGTTGTCCAGTTGCTTGTGTCTGATTTAGATAGCAAGCACTTTGGTCATGCACTGTATCTTCTCTATGTTTGTAAAGCACCCTGGGCATTCATAGTATTATAGAAATTATTAATAAAAATAGTCAAATTTAGTTACAGCAGACAACACTGGTGGTTAAAAATGGGACTTAGAAGAGCTGAGTTCAATTCCTGGCTCTGGCTTGGTCACCCTGCACCTCAGCTCCCCATCTGTATAAAGGAGATGATGATAATACTACTACTTCCTCCCAGGGATGTTGTGAGGCTACATTTCTTGATGTTTGTAGCTAGGGCTGAGCTATTACGGTGATGGGGGCCATCTAAGTCCCTAGATTGATAAAAGTCTAGTTAAGATACTACTTATCTCATTAGATGTGAACATTTTAATGACCATTCAGTACTCAAACATTCTCACTAGCAGTCGTGTTTATTGGACTTTGGATGGAGAACATGAAGGCAGAAGTAATAACACCCTGGATCCAACCAAGCTGCTGCAGGAAACCTGGCAGTGGCCATACCTGGAGCAGGTCACGGTGTGACCTTTGCTGTGATTGACATTCTCATCCATCATCCACAACCCTGCAGAGGAGGAAAAGAGGCAACTAATATCTGCTTCAGTAAATTAACTGGACTCCACTGACTTGTGTGACTGGGAGACTTAAGGGAGAGTGGAGCATCTTTGGGAGCAAGGTATATACTTAGAAACTCATACATAAGTTCACATCAAAATATATACACACACAGTAATAGGGCTCTTAAATCCGGCTTTACAAACAGCTCCAAAGAGCTGTACAAACATCAATTAATTGATGACACATTTTTGAAAAGAGAAAACTAGAACTCATGAGAGATGCAAAACAATGCTTGGAGGTCTCAAATCTGAGCCCATTTCTCTACTCTTATCTTTATTTTTGACACGATCCTTTATACACAATCACAGAAGTCAGATAGAAAAGACCTACTATCATCCAGTCCATCCCACTCAAAAGTCAGGATTATATTTCATTTATTTAATTTATTTATTTATCTTATTTAGGTTTATACAAATGCCAAAAAGGGCACCTACCAGTATATTCTAGGTGCCCTTGACATAACTTAAAAGTACAACAAAATTAATATCCAAACATAACTAAAGCGTAGCCATACAATTTAACTCATTGCCAGCAACCCAAGATAACGGAAAAGCCCTAAACCCCTGACACAGACACTTTTCACATACACGGGGAAAGAAGATGAGCTGTGCTGTGTGCTCTGAAGTTCATCAAACTCAACCTATTTTTTTGGACCAAGGAGAGAGTGAATTCCTAAGCTAAGGGGCCTCCCAGAGGAACTATGCCAGCAACTTGCTCTTGTCTATACCAGCAGGAATTCAACTTGAGCACCTCTGCAGTGGTTCGGCAAAGGGAGAAATGTGAGCTTTTACAGGTCAAATGAAACACCTTAAGTGTCACCCACAAACCAAGAAGCAAATCACAGAACTTGTTGAATATACTCGTTGAAAACATTTCATTAACAAATGGGCCGTCACAATCTGCATATGAAGCCTTGTTCTTTATTACTGTGTATAATTGATGAAGAGATGGCTAAAGATTTTCAGCATCCAAAATGAGTCTATTTTTAACTTTTTTTATGTGATGGTATTCGTGGTGGTGGATTTTCCCCCCAAAAGCCCATTTTTCAGTAAACAAATTTCAATAACCACTTGGAAAATGTTTTTAAAGTTTTTGATAAAAATTCAGAAAAAATATCCAAAAAGCCACCACATTTTTCATAAAACACAAACTTGTTTGGCAACATCGACAATTTTTTGCAAACAAAAAACTGTGTTAGAAAAAAAGGCATTTTTCAACAATAACAGCAAACCTCTAGTTTGAAAAATATTAACCAGCTCTGCTCAAAATGTAGGATTAGGGCACTGAGGGCAAGAAGTGCTCAACAAATTGCATTTGCCCATGAATATACGCTATTATAGTGAGGGATGATTATAATTTTTTCTTGTGAATAATGCCTTTGGCTTGAAATTATTATTATTATTAACTGTATTGCCATAGTGCCTAGGAGCCCTGGTTATGGACCAGGGCCCCATTGTGCTTGGCACTGTACAAACACAAAGAACACAAAGACTGTCCTGCCTCAAAGAGTTTATAATTTGGGGGCTGCACTACACTACAAAGTTAGTTCAGCTTCACTACATCACCCTGCTGTGCCACATAATTAAGACAACCAAAGCCCCCGTGCAGACACTGCTAGGTCGCTGGGAGAATTCTTCTGTCGAACTAACTACTGTACTGCCTCTCCGAGAGGTGGATTTATTACAGCAACAGAAGAACCCCTTCCATCTCTGTAGTAAGCATCTGCACTTCAGCAGCAGACCTGCAGCTGTGCCACTGTAGCATTTCTAGTGTAGACCTCGCCTGAGTAAGCTCCTTCCTTCCATCTTTAACACAAATCCTGCTATTACTGAATATGCCCAACCACCAGGCTAATGTACATCTTCACTTGCATATGTAGGCTCTACTTGCAGCATCCCACTGATTTGGGCAAGAGAAGAAGAAAGCAGTTTCTTGGCCAGGTTGCTGGCATCATTCTGATGTTACCATCTTAGAGAGGGAGAGAAACGAAAAGCTCAAGTCACATAGCTATTTCCTACTGGATTGACTTTGACACTTGAGTGCATATGACCGCTTTGTGCTGCCCTATATCTTATCAGGCACTTATGCCTCTGTGATTAGCAGGAGCCACTTGCTACCCAGGTGGTAGACTGTCTTATCTTGGAAGTAAAAAGAACAGGAGTACTTGTGGCACCTTAGAGACTAACAAATTTATTTGAGCATAAGGTTCGGGGGTGGGTCGGAGGGCATTGCCCGGGGGTGCGGCGGGGGTTCCCGGGAGGGATCGGGGGCATTGCCCGGGGGTGCGGCGGGGTTCACGGGAGGGATCGGGGGGCATTGCCCGG
>QXTE01000135.1:4564308-4584470 GCA_003942145.1 Platysternon megacephalum
GGTGCGGCGGGGTTCACGGGAGGGATCGGGGAGCATTGCCCGGGGGTGCGGCGGGGTTCACGGGAGGGATCGGAGGGCATTGCCCGGGGGTGCGGCGGGAGGGCCCCCCGGAGGGACACTGCCCCGGGCCCAGGGCTCCCCGGACTCAGGGAGGGCAGTCGGGGCCGCTGCTCCGCCCGCCGTCCGTGGGTCGCTCCGTGGGCGGGGCGGCGCGGTCCCTCCCCTGGGCAGTGTCTCCGCCGGGCCCTTTAACCGCCGGGCGCCCCGCCCCCGAGCTGTCCGGCCGGGCCGTGTCCGCAGAGCGGCCGCGCCGAGCCCGTCTGGCCGGGGGCAGCGCCCGGGCGGTGCAGGGTGGGCGGGCAGCGTGGGGCTGGGCCCGGGCCATGGGGCTGCGGGGCCGCTGCCGCCTCCTCCTGCTGCTGCTGGGGCTGCTGCTGCCCGGCGCGGCGCGCGGCTTCGGGGAGGACGAGGAGCGGCGCTGCGATGCCATCCGCATCGCCATGTGCCAGAACCTGGGCTACAACGTCACCAAGATGCCCAACCTGGTGGGGCACGAGCTGCAGGCGGACGCGGAGCTGCAGCTCACCACCTTCACCCCGCTCATCCAGTACGGCTGCTCCAGCCAGCTCCAGGTGGGTGCCCCTGCTGCCCGGGCCCCCCTCCCCGAACGCCAGGCCCGCGAGTCAGGGTGTGCGGGGGGCTCCTGGGAGTGCCAGCCGCCGCCGAGCGCGGGTGTCTCTCCCCCGCTTTGGCAAGCCCGGCACGAGTGACATTCAGCGGCGGCGCTCGCGCCAAGGATCTCTGCAGCGGCCAGAGGATCCCTCCCGTGGAGCAAACCCGACCGGAAAGAGGCGCAGAATGGAGGAAAAGTGCTGCAGTTATGGGGTCAGCTGCACCCCCGAAATGTTGTAAATTCCCCCCAATGACACCCCCACCCCAACTTATTTCCCAACCTAATCTGGTCCTAAGGTACTAAAAACTAATGGTTTCTAGGGTGGAAAGAGGCAGTTTCGCTTCCAGCAGCAGGGCTATCCCGAATCCCTCCCGTTTTACTTCTTGCATTTGTTCTGCGAACTTCCCACTGACTTCAAGTTTCAATCTGTTGCATTTCTTGCCTTTGTTTTGTAAATCTACTTCAATCTAGTTTCTCTGCTGCCTGCTGCCGATTTGGGAACAGTCGTGGGCGGGTTTCAGGTTATTTCTCAGCCCAAGTTTCTAGGATAGAATAGCGTGAAAATATCTGCTGGTGTAAACAAAAGTTTAAAAAGAAACTATTAAAAGGGTTAAACAAAGATACATTTGGAAACTTCCAGCTGCAAAGTGGCTCAAGATTAGTTTTCCCCTCTGGGTGTGAATCTACAGAAAAGAAGGTACAAGGTTACAATAGCATTTAATCTCACAGGGTTTACAGTTGCTGAGAGACTGAAGTAAAATATACAAGGAGCCCCGCTCCCAGTCCTCTTTCTGGAGTAACCTCCACACAAAGTCAGAAGCTAGGAGAAGAAGCCAAACTTTTCTGTCGATTGGCATGCTGTACTTGTCTGTGTTCCCTTTGGTAGCCCAGGAATTTGGACTAGTGTGAAGACTAAAGAGAACACTCTGAATCAGGGTTAATAAATTGGCTGATCTCTCTTTGTGGGTTTGAAAATGTCATTTAGTCTAATATTAAAAAAAATGACTTTTACAGATCAAGGCGTGTGAACTTTCTCACTGACTTCTTAAAGAAAAATATTTATCCTTGAACACCATGAAAGTACAGAGTATACTAAACAGATAGACAGCTTCAAGGACATGACTTTCCAGTTCAGATACTTGCACATAAAGCCCTTCACTTATAACCATAGATGACACAGTTGTTATGTGTAAGGAGCTGGTGAACTAATGTGCATCCAGACATAGCATAAAATTGTGGTAAGGGAACCCCCTCCAGTAACTTCACTGTAGGAGTATCAGAGGGGTAGCCGTCTTAGTCTGGATCTGTAAAAAGCAACAGAGTGTCCTGTGGCACCTTTAAGACTAACAGATGTATTGGAGCATAAGCTGTTGTGGGAGAATACCCACTTCGAAGTGGGGATTCACCCACGAAAGCTTATGCTCCAATACATCTGTTAGTCTTAAAGGTGCCACAGGACTCTCTGTTGCTTTTCACTGTAGGAGTTGCTCTCCCATATTAATGGCAAGATCCCTGTGCTAGCCCATGACTTAGATGTTGTTCAGTAATAAACTTACTTCTTCAAATAGTTGTATCCAAACTAATAATTGCTTGGCATTTTTTTTAAATGCTAAGTTTTACACACATCTATTTGCTTTGTGTGTACCAGAATTATAAGAGTCAAGTACTGAGAAAATTACAGTATCCTAACTTCATTATAAGAAAAAATATGATTTACACAAAGACCATATTCAACCGTGAATGTTGTTAATTCAAAGAGCTGTTAATATTTTAACTGTTTTGTTTCAAGTTTTAATTATCTCTTTGCAGTCTCCGAAAACTAAGGTCTATATATTTGTGTTAAAGTTTAAATTACGGTACTTATTCAGTTTGTGTTTTGCCCCCTTAAGTTGTAGATTTGAGGCTTAGATCTGGGGCTAAGTTCTGCTCGCCTTGTGTGAATTTGGCCCATTGACTTCAATAAGGCTAATTCTAGTGAGTAAAGTGGTCAGGATTTGGCCCCAAAACACTTTTTGAACTGAGAACATGAGCTGAGGTTTTTAGGATTTTTTCCCTTGGTTTCTTTACTACATGCTGCTCCTTGCTTACTTAGGCAAAGTACTGAACAGTACTGTTAAAGAGGATAGAGAGGGAACTTGCTATATAGTCTACCATTTTTATCTTCTTTTAAGCACAAGTTTGACTATTGTTTTTCTCTTCCAGTTCTTCCTTTGTTCAGTCTATGTTCCAATGTGCACAGAGAAGATTAACATCCCAATAGGTCCCTGCGGTGGCATGTGCCTTTCCGTCAAAAGAAGATGTGAACCTGTTCTGAAAGAATTTGGATTTGCCTGGCCAGACAGTCTAAACTGCAGTAAATTTCCACCCCAGAATGACCACAACCACATGTGTATGGAGGGTCCAGGGGACGAAGAGGTTCCCCTTCACAGCAAGACATCCTTGCAGCCAGGAGAAGAGTGTCACACAATGGGATCTAATTCAGAGCAGTATATCTGGGTAAAAAGAAGCCTGAGCTGTGTCCTTAAGTGTGGCTATGATGCTGGTCTCTATAGCAGATCAGCTAAGGAATTTACTGATATCTGGATGGCCGTGTGGGCTAGTCTGTGCTTCATATCAACGGCCTTCACAGTCCTGACCTTCCTGATTGATTCATCCAGATTTTCCTACCCTGAGCGCCCCATCATATTTCTGAGCATGTGCTACAATATTTATAGCATTGCTTATATCGTGAGGCTGACTGTAGGCCGGGAAAGGATATCCTGTGATTTTGAAGAGGCAGCAGAACCTGTTCTTATCCAAGAAGGTCTTAAGAACACAGGATGTGCTATAATTTTCTTACTGATGTATTTTTTTGGGATGGCTAGCTCCATCTGGTGGGTGATTCTGACATTAACATGGTTTCTAGCAGCAGGACTCAAATGGGGCCATGAGGCTATAGAAATGCACAGCTCCTATTTCCATATTGCAGCCTGGGCTATCCCTGCAGTGAAGACCATAGTCATCTTGATTATGAGACTAGTAGATGCAGATGAGCTCACTGGTCTGTGTTATGTCGGCAACCAGAACCTAGATGCACTCACTGGCTTTGTCGTTGCTCCGCTTTTCACCTACTTGGTTATTGGAACTTTATTCATAGCAGCAGGCTTAGTGGCCTTATTTAAAATCAGGTCTAATCTTCAAAAAGATGGGACTAAAACTGACAAGCTGGAAAGACTGATGGTCAAAATTGGTGTCTTTTCAGTGCTATACACTGTCCCAGCTACATGTGTAATTGCATGTTACTTCTATGAAATCTCCAATTGGGCTATCTTCCGCTATTCAGCGGATGATTCCAATATGGCAGTGGAGATGCTCAAAATTTTCATGTCTCTGCTGGTGGGTATCACATCTGGCATGTGGATTTGGTCAGCCAAGACACTGCACACATGGCAGAAGTGCTCTAACAGACTGGTGAACTCAGGGAAAGTGAAACGAGAGAAGAGAGCGGACGGTTGGGTGAAACCTGGGAAAGGGAATGAGACTGTGGTGTAAACAAAACCTCCGTGCTGACTTCTCTCCCAAGAAGGACTTGTGTATAAACACTTGCAGTAGAAATGTTGCTGGGGAGGTGTGGGGAGGTAAAGTACAAAATCTGTCTCTGAAAAAAGCCTTAAAGAATAAGCAATAATTTCAAAAACAGAATAACCATAAACCACGCTGCCCAAAATACGAAAGCCCAGGGAGGCTTGGAACGCTGTGAAAAATCTGAACATGTCACATTTTTGTAAAGCAGGTTGCAATGTATTAATGTAATTAGAAGCCACAGGGTCTTGCATCTTGTTACTTGCATTGACGATTTTCCTGAATCATGTTATAGTGCATAGAGGATGAGGGTCAAGTTCTGGGCTGATTTAGAGTCCAATCCTGTGAGGGGCTGGGTGCTCTCAGCTTCAATTGACAGCATCACTCCCTTTGAATTCAGTGTCTTAAGGGATGTGGTCAGCACCTTTTAGGATTGGACCCTTAGCTGGTGCAGCCTGTTGCCTTCATCGGTGTTGCGTGGTGCATAATTCAGCCAAGGATTAGGTCCTCATGCAAATGCCAGCTAAGTTTTCCAGGTATGAAAACAACTCAAACAGTGAATTTGTAGGATTCAGGTAGGTGTTAGGATGGATTGCTGTATACCTCAGCTGACAACCTAATACTAACCTCTATATCGGCACACTCTTTGCTGTCTAAAACATCAGTACTTCATTTGAGGTGTTTAGAAGCTTCACTCAGTACCTTTATCAGAAGTAGATTAACTTGGAGACTGAAGCATAACAGCATATATAGTTTCCATTTATCTCCCTCCCCTCCCCCCTTTCCCTGCCCCCTTTTGTCCTTTTTCGATAACCTGGCTATTTCCAGACTCTGACTACTTTATTCCTCGGCATTAATAACTTAGGTTTTTTCTTTTAATAGCTCTCCTTCCTACTGCAATATACAGCTGAGGGAAAGTGAATGAAGGCTCACTTTGGACAAACTCTTTATTCAGCAGAACATGTAGTTTTTCTCCAAGTAAACTTATCTGGCGCTCCCCAGAGACCTATTGCATTAGGCAATTAAGACTTAATATATTTCACTCTGTGTGATTACATCTATGCAGACGCCAGTCTGGGAGAAGTGAAATGTTAAGTTCCTTGGCAACTTCATGTTCACACAGATCAGTTGTATAATTGTGTGTCAATTAAAAATAAAAGAACATTCTCCAGCCATGACATAGCAGTACAGCTGACTGGCTCAAACTGATGGTCACTGAGAGTGACTTTAAAAAAAAAAATTGTATGTAAGAATGTTATCAGACTTCAGCAACAATGGAGACATTTTCCTTTTTGAAAAGGGCTCCATGGAGAAGAAATCCAACTTCTTCTTGGTGAGTAATTACGTTTCATAGTTAGTGGCAAGGTTCCCCACCCTTGGCCTGTCACGTTCATAGGGAGCATGAGACTATGAATGCCACAGTCCTGCTTGATTAACAGGAAGTATAATGTAAACATAAAGAGCAGCATTTAAGTGCTCCCCTTGAAGGACCCACCAGTAGCTTCACCTGTGTGCCCTAAAATCTTGCTTCATCTCCAGTGTATGGGGGCCTGATCTAGTGAGGTGCTGAGTGCCTTCAATTCCCGTGGACTTAAGTGGTAGCTGAGGGTATTGTGGTCTTTTGTAGGATGAGGCAGGCCTGAAAGGGGTCCCCCCTCTTATCTCTCAAACTGTGTTAAAGGCACACATTGTGTCTGTGCTGAAATACGTGCTTAAAACCAAAACAACCTCATCTCAGTCTGCGCAGTTGGGATCAGTCACTAGCAGAGCAAGTGGCAACTTGACTCATTCTACCCACAGCACACCATTCTGTACTAGCTGAGTGTTCCAAATCCAATCCTCTATCAAGTCTCTTCTATTGGACAGTAATGCCTCGTTGGATCTATGTATTCTGGTCTGGAAACAGAGTTCTGCAAGAATGAAAGGTGTGGATGGCTGGGCTTCACCACAATGCTTGATCTATTTACGATTGGATTAAGGATGCCAAATCAGATGCTAGTTTCAAATTCTGAGGGATGAAGGAGAGAAAGTGATTGGGCCAAATTCATCCAGGCATCCCTCCAGTGAAGTCACGGGTTAATGACCCTAGGTAATTCATACACACTGAACTTCATGCTATTTGATGTGATTGACGTATGCATTTTTATCCTTGTCATCCCAGAATGTATTGTTAAGGGGGTGACCATTCCTGTTATCATTGAATTTCAGAGCATGACTCAGTGGATCTCTTACTAGAATGGTAGCACTGGTGATTAGTGACATCTGAAAGTGAGTCAGATGAGGATGATGTTTCCTTACATTGCAGGGTGAGGGGAAGATAAATCCATTAAAGTTGTGAGGCACTCAGATACTTTGGGGATAGCAATCACATAGCGGCAGTTGTCCCTTGGAGGCATTGTGCCTGCCTAAATTCTCTTGCAGTTATGTACCAGAGCTCAGTGAATTTATTCCTGATTTACCTCAAGGTAATGAAGCAGAGCATCTGACCCAGGGCCGCAGAAGCCCCTCTGAAAAGACACAACTTAACTATGTGCATTTACCTTGCTGTTCTAGTTGTTCAGGCATTTGTGATTCGAAAAGCCACTCTAGATCAGTGGTTCCCAAAATGGGGTTCGCAAAATGTTACAGGGGGTTCTTGGGGAAAAAAATTCCCTAATGGCGGACAGAGCTGTCCCTGGGAACTCTGGGCAGCACAGATCCAGCAGTCCGGAGCCACTGGACTTCCAAGAGCTAAACAGATCAAAGCAAGCATATATATCACACTGCGGAGATTTAAACTTCAAGACTCCTTATAAGAAATGCAAAGGGAGGTGGATATTTTTTGCTGTTTTTAAAATTAAATTGGCAGCTTGTATTGTTTTTAAAATTATTATGAAGAACAAGTTTAAGCTTTGTTGTAACGTGCGTTGTTTGCCTGGATGGCTCAAGACCTGAATGCTTGTGTAGGAGGCACTCTTTGAGTTGGCTTCTTAAATACCTTTATGCTGTTTCACATCTGATACTCCTTGATGAAACATAGGAGCCTTGTCTTATAACAGGCTTATTCAAAGTGATACAAGCTATGAAAGTGAGATCTTGGAAGAGTGTTGCCATTTTCATAATGTAATAAAAATACTGTAATGATAAATAATTAATAATAAATAGTGTGTAATAAGCATGTCATAAAAACAAATTTTATATTTCCAAGATCACCGCTTTTATAATTTATACTCAGGTAAAGGAGAAAATCCCTGGAAATATTCATTTTTAGGAGGGTTCACTAAAATGTCAAGTCTCGCGAAAGGGGTTCACAGGTTGTTAAAGTTTGGGAACCACTAGATCAAGTCTGAAGCACGGCAGTTATGAAGACTGAATATTTGCAACTCAGTTTCTCTCATTTCAACATAGTTATGAATTTAAAACCAAAAAATGTGTGACTAATCCTGCCTTGAAAGTGCAGTTGCTGTGGCTATAGAGCTCAAAACTTTACAACAATTACTTTTTCTGCACAATCCCTTCTCCTCCTTTCTCTCTCAAGCCAGTCCCACTCCCAGTTGGTGTTTTGTGCTGACATACAGGCTTCTGAAATGTCTGACAGACAGGTACAAGCTAAACTACTTATGATAGAGCTTCAGAAAGAGAAACTAACTTGTCGAAGGGAATGGACACTGATAATTTTTTAGATGTACAGAAAGTATATCTGCATTGATGTATGTACTGTAAATTTCTAATTTATCACTGTACAAAAAACTTTGCTATTTAATTTTTGTATCAAAATAAAATTTTGTTAACCTCTGTGAATAAGTAATGGATTCTTACTGTCTTGATTTTTTTTTGGTAAGTTTCCTTTCATAAACTGTCTTTATCCTCCTGTTGTAAACACAAAGCATTGTGGGTTTTTTGCCCCCTCCTCCCCTTCTTCCTTTCTAAGTGAAGAGTGTCACAAGCTCAGGGCAGATTGTCAAGAAGCAGGGCAGAGACCTGAAACTGGTGGTGTGTTCTATAATTAGATTTCACCAACCCAGTAACAAGTGTGAACTCCTGAAGCACTATAACAGTGTTACCATGGAGTCTCAGACAGTCCCCTTGGGCACTACAGTTTATCTTGCCACCCAGACAAGCTGGACTTAGTGATAGCTGGTTGCTATACACCAAAGATCACAAAAGATGCAGGTTGCTTCCAGTCCCAAGAGACCAGTCACTTACCCTATGTCAATTTGTATCTCAGATCTCACCCCAAAGACAACGCTTGTAGCCAATCCTGTAGCAAACTGACTAAGGATTAATTAACTAAGAAAATAAATGAGTTATTACAAGATTAAAGCAAGCAAACATATACACTGATTTTACAGTCTATGGTTTTAAAAGGTGACTGTTTTAGTAATCTCTCAGCACTGTATGCCTTTTAGGGATAACCCAGGTTGGCCCCGGGGTTCTCTGCTTCTGTTTCATAGCTCCAGCCCTGTGAGAATCCAAACAGCCAGAGAGATGAAAATTCTCTTTTTCCCCTATCTTTATTTCCTTCTTCCAGAGTTCAAGCTGATGGGAAGAGCCCTCTTGCATGTAACCTCTTTGTGGGGATGAAGGGGCAATTGACAAAGCATTTGCATTGTGATGTCTCATAATGGCCCATTTAGTTTTGATAGCCTTCTTGAAGAGCAGGAGAAGATCCCTTCTCGTCGGCTGACTGTTTCAGGGCAAACATTTTTTTTAAGTTATAAAGCAAAAATTTAAATATTGCCTTACAGTGTGTGATAAAGATATGTGAGATTATTTTATACAGTAATTTACAAGCATTTCACATTATGAGATCAATACTCATTTTAAGCATACTAACATGCAAATGAAACAGACTGGCTTCCAGCACCTGCTTTGCCACCGTTACACAGAAGACTGAAATCCTTAGCTTAAATGAGTTAGAACTTTGGCCTCAGACCTACATTTGGGTCCAAGCTGCAATCTTTGATGGAAAGAGTGCTCCCAGCTATCATTAGTCGACAACAGATAAAACTCAAGACGTGCTTCAGCTTCTTGGGCAGCCTTATTCCAGGAAGCCCTAAGTCTGAGTGAGAAGGAACGTTTCCAAAGGGGGTGCTTGGATTCCACAGCTCAAAGCACTGGTGAGGAAGCAGGATTGGGCTGTAGCTTTTCTGCAGTGCATCCAGGCTTGCCTGAATGGATAGAGTCAAACATCTTCACATGCCGAGATGTATGGTACAGCTCTAAAATGATCATGGAGCAACCTACTGCAGCTCTATTTACTACTGCTCTATTAGGGGAAAAAACAAGCAACGCAAGGCCTGGTCCTGCTATTTTTGCTCAAGTAAGGCTCCCCTCTGCTTCAAGTATGGAAGGATTGGTTTTAAAATGTGGAATGCATTCAGAACCTAGAATGAAGGTAGATAACTTCAGCAAAATCATTTTGTCTAGTAAGGGCCATAGGCGGTGAGTTATATGGGCCCATGGGGCCCATGCTCCACCAATATTTAGGAATCTGGGCCTGGCTCCACCAATGTTTGGGCTTACTGTGCTTTGGGGGGCCCTGCGCTTGAGGGGGACACAGGGCCAGGGGAGCCTGGGGGGTTAGCAGGGGCCTGGTGCCAGCAGCAGTGAGCGACCCAGCCCTCCTCTGCTTTGCCCCCTCCCTGCCCCCATTCCACCCCTTTCCCAAAGCCCCCACTCCGCCTCTTTCTGGCTTCCACCCCCTCCCCCTCGCGACACCAGGAGCCGGCGGAGCAGGCTGGGGCTGGGTCGCTCGCTGCTGCCGGCACCAGGCCCCCGCTAACCCCCCAGGCTGCCCTGGACTCCACGTCCCCCTGAAACGTGGGGCCCCCCAAAGCGCGGGGCCCGGGACAATTGCCCCGGTCCGTCCTATGGACGGGATGGCACTGCTTGGACCTGTTCTGGGCACCACCAAAAATTATACAAACCTGGCACCCATGCTAAGGGCAGGTCACTCAGTATTGCTGGTGGCTTTTGTGAGGACCAAATTCCGTTCTTAGTAACCCCTCTGTAAATACATTGGCTAGTATAGAATTATTCCAGTGCAATTGAAAGTCCTTTTTTTTTTTTTTTACTCCATATATGTTCATCAGTTAAGAATTGTAGTTTTCTGCTACCTAACTTGTCTGTTAGTCTTTTCACCAGCCAGTTTGACATCAAAATTACAGCTTATGGTATAATTATTTTACAACTCACAAATCATTTACATTAGTAGGGGTGCACAGGCTTACTTAGATTAGCATAATCTTACTTTAATACTTAACTAGATCACAAGATAGAGCTGATAGTAATCAGCTCTTATAAAGGAGACAATAGGAGTTGTGTACTAGTCTTTAGAGATTTACGATGGATCAAGTTTTCAAAAGCAGCATAGGAATCTAGGTACCCCAAACAGGATTTACTCACACATTGGGGAGTGCTGCATCCAAGTCATCCAATACAAAGGTGCCTTTGAATGCTATTGTGGACCCAAAGTTAAATACCAGAAGTAGTAAGGTCCAGATCCTCAAAAGTATTTAGGCTCCTAACTTGCACTGGAATTAATGAAAGTTAGGAGCTTTAAATGCCTATGTGCATAGATGCTGGAACTAGGGGTGCTGGGGGTGCTGCCACACCCCCTGGTTTGAAGTGGTTTCCATTATATACAGGATTTACAGTCTGGTTCAATGGCTCTCAGTGCCCCCACTTTAAAAATTGTTCTAGCATCTCTGCCTATGTGCCCAAAAGTAGAGGCCACTTTCAAGAGCTGACCCGATATGACAAATCAGTCTCGCTTTTCCTACAGATGGGTCATAATTTGATATGAGGCCACTTACCTCATACAGAACATAAAGTGAACTTTCCACTGGTCCTTGTTAGATTTTTTAACTGAGAAATTAACAGCAGAGTTGCCTAAAGTTCTCTGGCCACAGAACAGAGACAGCACTGCTATTGACAATGTGAGTTAATTCACGCTAGCATGCCTCAATCCTGACCTGGAGGGATACAAGAGTGCGGGAGAGACTAGCTCAGTCTGCATGATTCTATGTCCTCTGCTGAGACAACAAGCTCGTAGTAACTATGGTGATGGATGTTGTGAGGTGGACACTCTTACTAGTAAGAACAAAACCATGTTCATACAGCTTTCAGCGACTTTTAGCGGCAACATAGGCTAGCTTTGAACTGGTGACCTAGAAATGAAAGCCACAGACACTGCCCTCTCTAGAGCATTCCAGTATTCCCTGCTTGTCAGTGCTCTAGTCAACAAACCTACACAAAGAGGTTTATACAAGATATCAAAATAATATGCATAGAGTTTGTAGCACTGGATTTAATCCAGGAGAGTTCAGTTACAGATTGTCAAAGTTTAGGGAGCTAGAGCACTGTAGTACAGAACATCTTCTCATCCTTGCAAAACTCCACCCAAACTCTGTCATAGGTGCAGTGGATGGTCCTGATTTACAGCTCCATTAAGACCACTTCGTGCTGCTCCACCAAAAGCAGTGTAAGAGGATCATCCCAGTGCAGAGGGCTCTTCTGGTAGTGTAGAACTGGTACAGTAGATCCTACACCACTGCTGCTTCCTCCAGCTGCCAGAGGGAGCGTGGCTGGCTAGGGGTCCTCTGCACCCTGGCAAACTCCAGCTGCTGTAACAGCCTTTGGTGGTTAACAGCCAGCTGTTTTGGTTTAAGCTTGGGGTTGGGACCAGCCCAGTGCACAGCCAATCTAGGGGTGGGGGAGTGAAAAGGTGGCTTAAAGGGTAAACGCAGCTAAAGAGAACTAATCTGGCAAGTTTCAGAGTAATAGCCGTGTTAGTCTGTATCCGCAAAAAGGAATAGGAGCACTTATATCTCCTTGTCAAGTGCTGGAAATGGGCCATTTTCATTACCACCACAAAGACTTATTTTTCTCTCCTGCTGACAACTGATCACTCTCCTTATAATGTGTCTGGCCTTCATTTTTCATTTTCTAAATCAATAGGTTAGAACATCCAAACACCAGTAAAAGAACTCACTGTTCGCAGATATACCAGTAAACAGGCCTCCCTTTTGTATTAACATCAGTATTTAGCTAATATCCTGACTGCTTCTCCTATTTCCTGAACTTACTCTGAAGAAAGAAAAACATCCGGCCGGAAAAGTAAATGCAAATAATTGGAAAATCTGCCTCTCTAAAGTACTAGTAAGGAGTGATAAATAATACTCATAAGATGCTTATTGCAGGCAACATGCACAAGCGGCCAATATTAAATATTGTAGACTGAGAGGGTAACTGTAAATGTTCTAAAGCATATTCTGAAGTGATCCAGGTAACAGGCATGAAGTCAGTGCTATTTTTACTCAAGTGCTTAAAAATGATTACAAATAAAGATCCACACAATAGTAGAATTTAATTCTTTTCAAAAGATTTTTTACAGCCAACATAACTTTCTGCTTGAAAACAAGGGACGAATGCCATCTAGTGGTAGCATTGGGATAGGGGGTCTCACAACAAAGTTTTTGGTGGCCTCAGGGTGCAGCCACCAACTCTTGCTGGTGGCCGCTCTGACAATTTTTCCTAAAATACTTAATCAACTTTAGGAAAAACAAATAAATACGCACATATACGTGTCCAAATCATTGTAATTTATTTTTATTGGGTTTTTTTTTGTAGACTCAATAATAAAAATATTGTACAGTTGTCTCTATTCTTTACTGGACCTAAGCAAAATAGAAACAAATAATGTGCTTTGCATGTTCTTTTCTTTCGTTGTTGTTATTGTTTCTTTTGCTTTTTGGCTGCTTTTTTTTTTAGACTTGCTAGTTAGTAAGTCTGCTTCTGTGACTGGGGGCCAGGGCCAGACCCTGAAACCCTGCGGCCAGGGCACGGAGCCCACCACCTGCCACCCCAAGGCTGGAGCCAGAAGCCCAAACCCCACCACCCCCGGGAAGGTGGGGAACTCACAACAGCTGCCTGCTTCTCTGGTGTTTGTGGCTCCAGAGGGGGCAGAACCCAACCCCTGCTGACGGCCCTGGGGATGGGCCGCTGCTTTGTGCCCTCCCCTCCATTCACGCCCCAGGAGGCTGTGTCCGTACGAAAAGCCCCTGGTGGCTGCATGCGGCCACGCAGGCTGCTTTTGAGAAACACTGCATTAGGCAGACTATCTTTCATTTCATGCTACCTGCAATCCACCTACGTGACCCCCATTCATGCTGGAAGTGTACACAAATTTCAAGGACAGTATGTAGCAGAAAATGGGAAAAGTTAGTTATTCTTGTCACTATTACAGTTGATATGGCACCAGGCTGGGAATTAAAACCCAAGGTTCCTTCCCGAGCCCTTCACACAAGCGAAACAGGATGCTTTTTTGAGGATACGTGTGAGGAAGGACACCTATTATCTCCTTGTTCAAGTAGTGACAATAGGAGGCACTCCTACCTGCTGCCTTCTCCAGGGAGTTCCAAAGTCTAGGTGTTGGAGTGCCTGGACTAAAGCATAATAGTTACCCAGGAATATCCCTAACTTAGCTATCGGTGACAAGAAATCAGTGCAGCTGCACAGGTGCTTACCCCTAAATATAGACAAGGGTAAGCCAGGGTTTGTACTTAATGCACTAATCAGGGTTTAGCCTTTCTTGAAGTAGGGGTTAAACTTCAGTGAGGTCAGTCAGTGCTAACCCTTTCATGTCCTTGTCTATACTCAGGGATCAACACAGGTGCATCGATACAGATTCCGGGCTAATGGTGGGCTAGTTGTAGAGAAATTGACTGGGCCTCATGATGCTGTATGTCTACCTGTCAAAGGGGCATCTTTTGTCTGGTACAGAAAGCAGGAGAGTCAATAGGCCAGGCATGTCTGAGACACCTAGCAAAGTGGTATCTGGAGAACACTTTTCTTACATGGCTTAGGGACCACCTCTCCCACCATACCAAATTAGCTAATCTTAAAAGGAGAGAGATTGGGAAAACCTAGCAGGACATCTTGGTCGGGAGATCTTCCCTCTTAACTCCTTCCTGGTGCCATTTGCCAATGGTGGAGAACAGCTGACAGTGCCTCACCCAGTAGTATGTGCATATTCAGTTGACCGGAAAGCAAGCGAACCACAACAAAATCATTGTATCTCTTTGAAAGACAGGGGATGTGGACTGGGAGTGTGGAATGGAGAGTCCAGACTATTTATAAGGATGTTGAAAGTCACTGGTAGAGGTCTCTGGACACAAAAGCATGACAAACTCCATTCCACTCTCAAAACAATTACATTTCTACAACTGTAGCCTGACCAGAGCCAAAAGGAGTTAAGAGCCCATCTCTTCTCCTTCCCCAGAGAATGACTGAAGGATGGAAAGAGGCAGAACACATTCTCGAGGACCAGTAATCTCTTCCTTCAGCACTCATGTCCCTCAGCACGGCACGTGAGGGTATGGCCCTTGATTCTGCATGCTCATGAGCTCCCTGCTGAACACCACCCAACGTTGTGTCTCCCAGTCCATGTGGGAGAGGAGGCCATGTATGAGCACATCAGTTAGGTGTAGCATTAGGTGTGGTCCTCCACACTGAGCAGGATGAGTCTCAAGTCCCCCTCCCTTTGCTCTTCAGAATGTAGGATAAATGAAAATGTGAGAATGGGCATGTCTGAGGAGACACGGACATAAACTCAGCCCTCATTATGTGCTAATGTAGAACTTACAGTAGCTGTGTTCTAACTAGTGCTACTAGGTAATGGCTGTAATGTCTTAGTAGATGGGGTTCTAAACGAGGAGTCAGGAGACCAGGGTTCTAATCCCTGTGCTACCACTGATTTACCACATGGTGCTATGTAACTGAATGGAGTTATAACAGCAGATGATCTGGCCCACCAATCTAGGAAACCTTCCTTAGCAACCCTACCTCTTACTCACATGACCATCTTCTGTGATACTGATGTTCGAGCCATAACTGATTACAAACCACAGTGAGAGGGATTCAACTGTTGACCCAGTTAAATTTGCAAGCAAACTAGAATGGAAATGTTCTGTAAGGTGAACCCTGGTGTGCCCAGGATAATGGGATCTCAGCACTCCTTACATCACTTTGGCAAAGCAATTGAAACAGAAGCAGCATAAGATGACTTACTTCTGCTTCCCAAACTTTTGAAACTCCCTTGCTGGAGCAGCTAAACTATGAAAACCCTTTTCTATAGTCACAGAAGATTCCAATTAACCTCCTAACAACAGAAGAAAGTCCCAGACATTTGAAGCTCAGTTGACTAAAGAAATGTATGGAGTGGGTGATCAGGAGAAAAAAATCTCCCTCTGAATGAGCTCTCAGCAAAACTAAACAAAACCAAACCACTTTTGATCCTGCTCCCTGCTGCAAGGATTTGCTCATCTCCATCAATTTAAAGAAGGGGGAGGGGGGGGGAAGTAATCCTTCCATTTGGGGGAAAAACATCTTCCTTACTGGAGAAAAACGCTGTTGACTCCCCCTTGCTGCAGACAGAGTCACAGCACGCAAGTCACGTCTATATACAAACTGACACCGGGTAACTAATAGTATTTTATTTTTTAAACCAAGTTGCTGCACAGATTAGAGCCCAATTTATGTGGCAGGCAGTGCAGAGCCTTTTTCCTAGTCAAGACAAGGCCAAAGAGGTTAAATAATTGGCCTAATGTTACAGAAGTCATTGTCAGAGCTGGAATTAGAATGCAGGAGTTCCTAGATCTCAAAGCTACACCTCTTCTGAAAGCCCCTCCCCAAATAATCTATATCGTATGATGCAATGAAACTGCTAGACTCAGGCCTTCTGCACAGGCTATGATGCTATGCTGCTCAGCCATGTTATCCAGCAGCCATCCAATCTCCTGCCTACAGAGGGACTGCTGGTGCCTGACCAGGCAGGCCTTGGAGGAAGGTATACTGGTGTGGCTGCCAAGCCTGGTTACTCCTGGGCTGTATCAGGCAGTGGTTTCTTGGGACATGGCATACATCCATCTGTCTGCAGACCCAGAGAGTTACAAATGGCCAATGACCTCAGAGAGATGCCGGGTTGGTTGGCCTTTTGGATTGAGGAGGACTCTGCACAGGTGAAGGGGCTGTGGTTGTAGGACTGACTAACCTAATTGCCTTCTATGAGGAGATAACTGGGTCTGTGGATGAGGGGAAAGCAGTGGATGTGTTATTCCTTGACTTTGGCAAAGCTTTTGATACGGTCTCCCACAGTATTCTTGCCAGCAAGTTAAAGAAGTATGGGCTGGATGAATGGACTATAAGGTGGATAGAAAGCTGGCTAGATCGTCGGGCTCAACGGGTAGTGATCAATGGCTCCATGTCTAGTTGGCAGCCGGTTTCAAGCGGAGTGCCCCAAGGGTTGGTCCTGGGGCCGGTTTTGTTCAATATCTTCATTAATGATCTGGAGGATGGCGTGGATTGCACCCTCAGCAAATTTGCAGATGACACTAAACTGGGAGGAGTGGTAGATATGCTGGAGGGTAGGGATAGGATACAGAGGGACCTAGACAAATTAGAGGATTGGGCCAAAAGAAACCTGATGAGGTTCAACAAGGACAAGTGCAGAGTCCTGCACTTAGGACGGAAGAATCCCATTCACTGTTACAGACTAGGGACCGAGTGGCTAGGCAGCAGTTCTGCAGAAAAGGACCTAGGGGTTACGGTGGACGAGAAGCTGGATATGAGTCAACAGTGTGCCCTTGTTGCCAAGAAGGCTAACGGCATTTTGGGCTGTATAAGTAGGGGCATTGCCAGCAGATCGAGGGACGTGATCGTTCCCCTCTATTCGACATTGGTGAGGCCTCACCTGGAGTACTGTGTCCAGTTTTGGGCCCCACACTACAAGAAGGATGTGGAAAAATTGGAAAGAGTCCAGCGGAGGGCAACAAAAATGATTAGGGGGCTGGAGCACATGAGTTATGAGGAGAGGCTGAGGGAACTGGGATTGTTTAGTCTGCAGAAGAGAAGAATGAGGGGGGATTTGATAGCTGCTTTCAACTACCTGAAAGGGGGTTCCAAAGAGGATGGATCTAGACTGTTCTCAGTGGTACCAGATGACAGAACAAGGAGTAATGGTCTCAAGTTGCAGTGGGGGAGGTTTAGATTGGATATTAGGAAAAACTTTTTCACTAGGAGGGTGGTGAAGCACTGGAATGGGTTACCTAGGGAGGTGGTGGAATCTCCTTCCTTAGAGGTTTTTAAGGTCAGGCTTGACAAAGCCCTGGCTGGGATGATTTAGTTGGGGATTGGTCCTGCTTTGAGCAGGGGGTTGGACTAGATGACCTCCTGAGGTCCCTTCCAACCCTGATATTCTATGATTCTATGACTGGACTGTGGACCCAGTCCAGGGATTCTCTATTGCCCAATCACAGAGGACACATGGGAAGAATTAGTTGGGACCCACATTTTCTGTGTCAGGAGGCCAGATGGTCTAACATCAGGGAGCAACGCTCACCTCCTCTGCCTTGAAAGGGCCCCCCCTTCAGGGCTGAGTTTGAAGCTTTAATTTCATTCAATCCTTGGTTTTACCAACAAATGGGCATTAGATGCCACAAGTAATCTCTGCCAGAGCTGAGCTGCTATCCAGCAAACTAGTAACATCCTTTCAGTCCATTGCCTTGCTCAGGAGCAATTTAGATGGCCCACCTTCCCAAGCACAAATTCAAGGGGATTCCCTCTATACAGCCTTATGGTGCCCTTCCCATGCTCTGCGTCTTTTGCTACCCAAAATGCCCTTTCCAATCCCTCACCTCTCAGTCCCAGTCCTTGGGGGTTTGCTCCTCTTTTTCCACTCCCTATCTTCTGCTCTCTCCTCCACATGCCAATCAGAAGGGCATCACTAAAGGTCTGACTCATCCCTTTGCAGCATAAGTAGCTTTTGCAGGACTTTGGACTCACGGGATGATGGGGCAGAACTGATACCAGTGCTCAGGAGGCTTTATTTTGTCAGGCTGCCTGGTCCATCTTAACTAGTCCTTAAAAAAAAGGGCAAGTTATTACAGAGATGAGCCGTGGAGGGTGCCGAGTATTGTCTTCTTTGTTCACTCCATAGGCATGTAGCTGCTGCTTCTACAAATATTTCAGAGTTGTGCCAGTCACTGCCAAAGCCATTTCACCCTCCAGCCAACAGATGTTAGGCTGACCAAAGGGTGGCAGGGGCTAGAAGAGGGAAGAATATCTCTAACCCAGGGTGAAAGTTGGCTAAATTATGCATTCTTTGGTTTAAATACTAACTTTAAATACTCTGTTAATAAAAGGACAAGATGTCAAACCAGGACCTAACAAGGGCTGAAGAGTTATGTACCCGTGTGATGAAAGTTTTATTTCCCTCCTCCTCTCCCTTTTGGGATTTAGTCATGGTTTTTTCTCGCTAGTCCTTTTGTTCTTTGCTTTCTCCACTCCATAGGGCTAAAATTCCATTTGTATTCCACGTGAAGCTGTGTCACTAGAGAGACTGCTTTTATTTTTTTCTTTAAATGGGAAAAGTGCATGCAATTGTAAATACTGGCTCATATCATTCCAATAAAAAAAATAATCTATGTAAACTTAGAAAAATAATTATGCTAAAGCCTATAATTCTGATTAAAGTTGGCCAGGTCATCTCAGCAAGTTTATCGGACAATTTTAATTTGTGAACAAAAAAAAGGGGTAATCTGCAAAAAGACTGATTTTTATTCTTATTCCAAGTCATTCATCAAACGTTTTATGGGAACAAGTTTAATCTCATTGATCACTCCCCAACTATTTACTCTATTTGCTTGGTGACCAATCACAGAGCATACTTAAGCACACAGTATTGTTTGCTCCCTTATTGCATGGCAAACCTATGAAAAGGAAGAAGGCTTTCATAAATCACTTGTGACACAAATGTTTGCATAAACAAATCCACAGGAGCATTTCTGTGACTTCTGGTTCAAATTCTTGTGTAAACACATTTTCAATGCAAAACACTGTCATTCTGTGAGTATTCTTGCAAATTAAAATGACATACACACATTTTCAGAGAAAGACAATAAAACGGCTCATGGATAGTCATGAAGCACATTTACCAGGTTTATTCAAACAAATGTTCATGCATAAATGTCCATTTATGAATTTTTAAGAGTTTTCCTAGCTGTACCCCTACAAGGAATCATCAATATTGTCTTCAGAAGAGTGCTACATATTAGAACTAAGGAGCCTACCGAGTTGTATTTGCACTGTGTGGAAAAATAACGACATCACTACACTGAGGCTGAGCCACATCATTTACATCTTTACACTATGCTGTGGTACCAATACATGGAGATGCTACATGAAGTATTGGCTGAGGGCCTGCAAATCTTCACTCAGTTGATTGTCTCATTGCCAGATTTGCTCAGGGTATGTCTACACTACAAAATTAGGTCAAATTTATTGAAGTCGACATTGAGCCTCCGATTAAGCAAGTCGATTCTGCATGTCCCCACTATGCACATTGTGTCGGTGGAGCACATCCTCACTAGCAGGGCTTGCATCGGCTCACGGAGCACTGCACTGTGGGTAGCTATCAAATTGTCAGACACATAGAAGAACATAAATTGTTGGGCAAAAGTCAGCATGGTTTCTGTAAAGGGAAATCATGTGTTACTAATCTATTAGAGTTCTTTGAAAGGGTCAACAAACATGTGGACAAGGGGGATCCAGTGGACATAGTGTACTTAGATTTCCAGAAAGCCTTTGACAAGGTCCCTCACCAAAGGCTCTTATGTAAATTAAGTTGTCATGGGATAAGAGGGAAGATCCTTTCATGGATTGAGAACTGGTTAAAAGACAGGGAACAAAGGGTAGGAATAAATGGTAAATTTTCAGAATGGAGAGGGGTAACTAGTGGTGTTCCCCAAGGGTCAGTCCTAGGACCAATCCTATTCAACTTATTCATAAATGATCTGGAGAAAGGGGTAAACAGTGAGGTGGCAAAGTTTGCAGATGATACTAAACTGCTCAAGATAGTTAAGACCAAAGCAGACTGTGAAGAACTTCA
>QXTE01000135.1:4589894-4638084 GCA_003942145.1 Platysternon megacephalum
AAGAATAAAATTGTCAGACACATAGAAGAACATAAATTGTTGGGCAAAAGTCAACATGGTTTCTGTAAAGGGAAATCATGTCTTACTAATCTATTAGAGTTCTTTGAAGGGGTCAACAAACATGTGGACAAGGGGGATCCAGTGGACATAGTGTACTTAGATTTCCAGAAAGCCTTTGACAAGGTCCCTCACCAAAGGCTCTTATGTAAATTAAGTTGTCATGGGATAAGAGGGAAGATCCTTTCATGGATTGAGAACTGGTTAAAAGACAGGGAACAAAGGGTAGGAATAAATGGTAAATTTCAGAATGGAGAGGGGTAACTAGTGGTGTTCCCCAAGAGTCAGTCCTAGGACCAATCCTATTCAACTTATTCATAAATGATCTGGAAAAAGGGGTAAACAGTGAGGTGGCAAAGTTTGAAGACGATATTAAACTGCTCAAGATAGTTAAGACCAAAGCAGACTGTGAAGAACTTCAAAAAGATCTCACAAAATTAAGTGATTGGGCAACAAAATGGCAAATGAAATTTAATGTGGATAAATGTAAAGTAATGCACGTTGGGAAAAATAACCCCAACTATACATACAATATGATGGGGGCTAATTTAGCTACAACAAGTCAGGAAAGAGATCTTGGAGTCATCGTGGATAGTTCTCTGAAGACGTCCATGCAGTGTGCAGCGGCAGTCAAAAAAGCAAACAGGATGTTAAGAATCATTCAAAAAGGGATAGAGAATAAGATGGACAATATCTTATTGCTCTTATATAAATCCATGGTACGCCCATATCTTGAATACTGCGTACAGATGTGGTCTCCTCATCTCAAAAAAGATATACTGGCATTAGAAAAGGTTCAGAGAAGGGCAACTAAAATGATTAGGGGTTTGGAACGGGTCCCATATGAGGAGAGATTAAAGCAGCTAGGACTTTTCAGCTTGGAAAAGAGGAGACTAAGGGGGGATATGATAGAGGTATATAAAATCATGAGTGATGTGGAGAAAGTGAATAAGGAAAAGTTATTTACTTGTTCCCATAATATAAGAACTAGGGGCCATCAAATGAAATTAATGGGGAGCAGGTTTAAAACAAATAAAAGGAAGTTCTTCTTCACACAGCGCACAGTCAACCTGTGGATCTCCTTGCCTGAGGAGGTTGTGAAGGCTAGGACTATAACAGGGTTTAAAAGAGAACTAGATACATTCATGGAGGTTAAGTCCATTAATGGCTATTAGCCAGGATGGGTAAGGAATGGTGTCCCTAGCCTCTGTTTGTCAGAGGGTGGAGATGGATGGCAGGAGAGAGATCACTTGATCATTACCTGGTAGGTCCACTCCCTCTGGGACACCTGGCATTGGCCACTGTCAGTAGACAGGATACTGGGCTGGATGGACCTGCTCAGCTGTACACTGTTGATGAGCATTACAAACACTCACACCTTATCCTGCAGTATTTGCTCAGCCGAATCAGGAGTCGCCACGTGAAACAATGTGATGCCATGCAAGCAGCCCTGCTGGAAGCCATGGAGCGGAGCAATTTGCAGATGCTGGCGACAGTTGCGCATCACCTTGACACGGTGGAGCGCCACTTCGGGGCCCGGGAAACAAGCACTGACTGGTGGGACCACATCGTTATGCAGCTATGGGATGACAAGCAGTGGCTGCAGAACTTTCGAATGCATTAGGCCATTTTCCAGGAACTGTGCAAAGAGCTTTCCCTAGCCCTGAAGCGCAGCAATATTAAAATGAGAGCTGCTCTGACAGTTGAGAAGTGAGTGATGATAACTCTGTGGAAGCTTGCAATGCCAGACTGCTACCAGTCAGTGAGGCATCAATTTGGAGTGGGGAAATCTACCGTGGGGTCTGCTGTGATCCAAGTTGCCAGGGCAATCAATAGACTTCTGCTAAGAAGGGTAGTGACTCTGGGAAACATGCAGGATATAGTGGATGTTTTTGCCACGATGGGGTTCCCTAACTGCGGTGGGGCGATTGACGGAATGCATATCCCTATCTTGGCACCAGACCACCTTGCCAAAGACTACATAAATCGAAAGGGATACTTCTCAATGTTATTGCAAGCGCTGGTGGATCACAGGGGCTGTTTCACCGACATCAACGTGGGATGGTCGGGAAAAGTGCATGATGCGTGCATCTTTAGGAACTCTGGTCTGTTCAGAAAGCTGCAAGCAGGAGCTTTCTTTCCAGACTGCAAAATAACCATTGGTGATGTTGAAATGCCAATCGTGATCCTGGGAGACCCAGCCTATACCTTGCTCCAATGGCTCATGAAGCCGTACACAGTCAGCCTGGACAACACTAAGGAGTGGTTCAACCATAGGTTGAGCAAGTGCAGAATGGCGGTGGAATGTGCCTTTGGACGTTTAAAAGCACGCTGGCATAGTTTGCTTACTAGGTTAGACCTCAGTGAAAGCAATATCCCCATTGTTGTTGCTGTGTGCTCCATAATATCTGTGAAACAAAGGGAGAAAAGTTTCCGGCGGGGTGGGAGGTGGAGGCAGATTACCTGGCAGCCAATTTTGAGCAGCAATAAGAAGAGCACATCGAGGCATGCTGTGTCTCCATGAGGCTTTGAAACCTAGTTTAATCAATGACCCACAGTAATGTGACACATATGTGTGTTGTTCCTTACCTAGCTGTCCCCTTCATTGCATGTACTCCCCTGTAAACTACGCCCCCACTAACTGCTGTGGGCTGAATGAATAAAGAGCCTTTTCTCCTCAATCCATTGATTTTTATTATGCACACAAATACTGAGAGAAAGGAAAGTAAGATAACCTGAGGCAAAAGGGCTGATAACACCGGCGGGGTGGGGGGGTGGGAAGGTAGAAACAAGGACAGCTTTCTTACAATTGCACTGCAATAACAATCAAAGGTGTGGGAATGGGCGCCTTCTGGTCCTTGTACCCTCCCCTGGAGTCGAGTGCAAGGGATACCGGACTCTCCCCCCCACCCATCCTAGGACGTCTGGGAGAGGAGGATGTGGAAATTGGCGACGATGGCAGCAGGTTCACCATAAGCTGCAGCAGGACTCTAGCGTCCAGCTGCCTTTCTTGAACCTCAACCAGACGCCTCAACATGTCTATTTGCTCCCTCATAATCCGCACCATCTTGTCCTGCATGACATGCTCGTGTTCCCTGCATGCTCTTCTGTCCTCGCGGTCATTGTGCAGGCAGTCGGACAGTGTAATCCTCTGTGCACTGAACTCCGTGTTGTCACTCTTGGAGGCGTGCATTAACTCATTGAACATGTTCTCCAGAGTCTTCTTTTTCCGCCTTCTAATCTGGAAAAGTCTGTGTCACGGCGTGGAGGATGCGCCTACGGACAAGGTTTCAGCTGCAAAGAATACAAAGCACAAGGGTAGCATTAACAGTGCACACATTGTTTCTGGTGGAAGGTTAAATCTTTTTATAAAAGAAACACCCCTCAATGCACTTCTCTGCAAGCCACAACTTAAGCAAAACTGCTGGTACTGCAAGAGTTGGTTTGCTGCTCCAGCCATGGTGAGTAAGGCCATGGGCGAGAGGTCTTGTGCTGCAACTTTTGTTAAGACATCCTTGGGATCACAGGTTGCAACCTCAGCACAACCCCCTTTCCCATAGCAACCTGGATGGTGCTTGAGGACAGGCACCAGCGTAAAGACCCACAAATAGTTTGATTGTTACAAAATCGGCACCGGGTTGGTGTGGAAGGGAGATGAACAGGAAGCATCACCCCCACCCTCCGCTTTTTAAATGCTGGCTGCAAAGTGTGGTTGTGTGACCCAGAATTCATCAAATGGGGCAGATTACTTATCGAATTGCTTGCGGTTTAAGGGCTAGCATTTAAAACTTCCCCAGTCTCCCTTAGGTGACCCTATGCGATATCACTCTCCTGAGGGTAACAGAGGTGGAAAGGGAGCAGATGCTGCAAGCGTCTGGGTACAGACCTGGTCCTTATGCTGCAGTGCTGTGTGCCACAATTATGCCAGCAGAGTTAATACTGGAGTGGTGCGAGAAAGTGTTCTACCGTGGTGGGCGAAATAAGGCAGCCCTTCCCTGAAACTTTCTGCAAAGGATTGCAGAGTACCTCCATGAAAGCTTCCTAGAGATCTCAAGGGAGGATTCCCGGGCCATCCCCAGGCACATAAACAGTCTTTTTCAGAGAGCACCCTCTGCGTAGCTGGAGTGGCAACCAATAACTTCGATCCCAATTTTTTTATTCAGATCCAACATTACAAATAATAGCATGTATCCCCTACAGTCTGATTGAAAATGTGTACTCACCAGAGGTGCCTTCCCCGGCATCACGCTCCGCCGACTTGGTCCTGTGAGGGGATGGGCTCCAGGGTTAAAAAAAGTTCTTGGCTGTCGGGGAGAATGGATCCTCCACTTGCCTGCCTTAATTCTCCTCCTCCTCCTCTTCCTCATCAACAATGTCCTCCTCGTTGTTGCCCGAGGTCACCTGGGGCTCCTGGGAGGTATCGACAGAGTGTTTTGGGGTAGTGGTGGGGTCGCCGCCTAGAATCACATGCAGCTCATCAAAGAAGCGGCATGTCTGTGGCTCAGAACCAGAACAGCTGTTCGCCTCCCTTGTCTTCTGATACGCTTGGCAAAGCTCCTTTATTTTCATGTGGCACTGCTGCATGTCCCTGGTGTAGCCCTTCTCCCCCATGCCCTGCACGATCTTGGCATAGATGTCAGCGTTTCTTCTGCTGGATTGGAGCTCTGCCTGCACAGAGTCTTTTCCTCAGACAGCAATAAGATCCACCACCTCCTGGGCGCTCCATGCTGGAGCGCGTTTGCAGCCTTGAGCATCCATTGTCAGCTGTGCTAACGAGCTCTCCACGCCGATCAAACAGGAAATGAAAATGCAAAAGTTCCCAGGGCTTTAACAGGGGGGGCGGCTGTTTCCTGTGTACCTGGCTGAAGTGCCGTGGAGTTGAAAGTGCTCTCCAGAGTGGTCACAGCGGAGCACTGTGGGACACCTCCTGGAGGCCAATTCATTCGAATTACACAGCGCAGTGTCTACACTATCCCCATGTCGACGTGTGGATGTCGAACTGAAGCACTACGCCTCTCGCGGAGGTGGAGTACAGAAGTCGACTTTACAAGCCCTTTAGGTTGGCGGAAGGGACTCGCTAGTATAGACACACACATTATTAACTCAACCTAACGCGGCTTATGTCGACCTAACTTTGTAGTGTAGACCAGGCCTTCAAACAAGAAGCTGATTTTTTTAAACCACCAACCTAAAATCTTGGGTTAGAATCAGAGAGTCAAGCTGTGTCTTCTAGGCTCAGATACGTCATCAGCTGCAGACCAGATGTGCACAGTCATATCTGTGTAACCGTCCTGCCTTCAGCAGGGCTGTACAGGTGTAGTGGAGGGCAGAATTTGGAGACACGGGAATTGCTCTTGGTGAAGCATGAGCCATAAAATCATCCAGTGCGGCTCTGGTGGTACTGCAGGGTTGACAAGAGAGAACAGTGATATAGACATCCACAATCCGCCAGTAAAGTGAGTAGCTATAACGCTAAATCCTCACAGGGAGTGGATCCATTCAATACGAAGGGCCCATTTTTATAGTTTACTCATTAACGTGGCAATTGGAGAAGGCTCTGCACTGGGAGTCAAGAGACCTGGGCTGTATTTGTGGCTTTACTGCTGGCCTCGTATATGACCTTGGGCAAGTCACTTCCTCTTCCTGTTTCCCTTCCCACCCTTTGTCTGTCTTGTCTGAATAGATCGGAAGCTCTTCAGTGCAGGGACTAACTCTCTCGTACTATGTGTACAGTGGCTAGCCCAGGGGAGCTCCGTCACTCAGCAATCTACCGCATGTGAATTGTGAATCACAGACTGACACCATGAAGGGGAAAGCGGAAGAGACAGACTCTGGAACATTGAAAATATACAAGAAAAATATGCTGTTATTTTTAGGCTCCATAGGAACTGAAATAAAGTACAAAGATTTCCATAGCGATGTCAAACCAATATAGCTTCCAGCACAAGTACTGTTCCTGGGCTTGCTGGGTACGAGTGTGTTTCTTGGCACTCCCTCTGACAGTCCCTTGAGGGGACGGCTCCTCCCAGATGGTCTCAGGACTGACTTGGAGAGGGAGTTCAGGGATGGGAGTGTGCGCTTCCTGCCTCAGGAGCAAGCGGAACTGGTTTTGTCAGCAGCACCAGGGGACCCTCTCTTTCAATAATAAACGTGTGTGGTCCTGTCGTTCGCTGAACTCGTGTGGGTGTCTTCAGCCCGGGGACTCTGCCTGCTGGGCTAACCCACCCATATGTAGAGCATGAGGTCCTGTGCAGTAAAACTTCCCAGAGTCAGAACAAGCTTTTGTCTAAACTACACCAAACTCTGTCCGGGGGGGCTGGCTTGTGCTGGCCTGTCCCAGCCTAAATTCAGTCTTTCAAAACTGGACTTGACCTCAGTCTAAGCTGGGGAAGCTTATAGTCTCTTAGCCCCCATGCCCATCACATACTAAACTCCAACCAATCAGCATTCAGTCTCAGTGACAGGCCAATCAGCTGGATCTCAGCTGGGGCCTCTGGGGGCTACTGCAATATTGTAATTAATACAATGCCTCTCTTTACTGATGGTCACTATAACCCTTCTGCCAGGTGCCAATGGCAGCAGTAAGGGCTGGGTTCAATCTGTTTTGGGATTCTTTTCTGAAAAATAAAACAACCCTGGGTTTGTGAAATTAACGTAAGTTCTCATCTTTGGGTAAGTTCTTCCCCATTCACAAGCACTCAGAGTCCTCTGGGAATGCAGAACCACAACTAGCATTTTATTTGGGGGAAAGGGAAAAACAGTTAAAAGCAACATGAAATTCCTCTATATATGTATACCCAAGAAACGGAGCCACCCACATCAGTGCCCCAGGAACTTGGTGAACTCTACAGCCCCAAATAATAATGGTCTGACATACTGAGGCCAAAATTCTTAGCCCAACCCCACCCATCCACTTAGACTCAATGGCAATCAAGGGGTGGCTCTCCTCTTCCAGTCCACCACAGTCCAGAGAGAGCCACTCCAATGTACAGCTAGTCCAGTTCTGTGATACCAGCTCTACTTCTGTTGGCCTGGCAGGCCAGAGCACTGACAGGTCAGTTCTGCACCACTACTACCAATCCAGTCAGGCCTCAAGACAAAGGCTTCTCACATGGACCATTCTCGCAGATTCACTCCAGGAACAGAATCTGTGTATGAGTTTTGTTACCAACCAAAAATCTGCTACCTGTAAATGTAACCCACACACCTCCTGGGTGTGGCGTTCTTTCCCATCTAGTAGCACCGAGACCACTTAGAGAGAGATTAATGAGCCTCTGCAGCCTTAGCTGACAGCCAGTCAGCTTTTAGCTCATGTGGTAGAGGCTCATACACTGAGGTCCCAGGTTCAATCCCACCTACCAATGACCCTGGTTGGTCAGCATTACATAAACTCAGTGTGACCCTCAGTCATTCCAGGGAATATCCCACACAATTCCTCTCCATTTCATGAGTACATTAATAGTAAATCACTTACACAAACAAACTCCAGCCACAGAAACAAAAACACTTAGTAGATGGAATTATGGGTAAGCAACATTATAATTTGTATAAATGAAGCTGGCCAGAACTGGCTTTTCATCTTCTCTCCTACAGAGAAAACAGAGAATTCCATCTCTTTAAGTCTTCTAGCCCTGGGACTTATATTATCATGGTAGGTCCTCAACTTAATGGGCTGTAGGTAGGTGGGAGAAGACAGAAAATCAGAATGAGTTTGAGAAGCAATTGAAAAGGGAAAAGCAGGCAGGGAAGAGAAGCCCCAGTCTAAGGCCTGGGTCCTTTAGCTGGTGATATACGAGCAGGAAGGAAATAGGCTAAAATATTCAGACCCAGATTTTTAGCTAGGGTTCAACTCAGCCTCTCTTTTTGGGGTATGAAGTTGTGCCTGCAAAAGGGAAGCCACTTCTCTGAAAAGCCTGCCCTTTCTCCACTTGCCTTTTTGTTTCCTCTCACCCCCTGCTTTGTTTTACTCAGCTGCATTTACCATTTTTGTCTTTCATCTGCAGAAAGCTTTTGAAATTACATTTGCAATTTAGATGCACTGAAAGTCAAAAGGAGAATCTACATCAAAATATTTGTAAAGTGCTGTCTGAAGTCTTAAAAGGGATCACAAAATTCTCAGGAGTAGAGGAACCTTTTATACTCTTGAGACAGATAAAGAAATTAAACTACAAAGAGAATAGATACCACACACCTATTCTGGATTCTTAAATAGAGGCAACATTTTTTAGTGGTTTAAGTCTAGGACTTGCCTGGAACTCAATAGTCTCAGTTCTGACACTGACTCACCCTGTGATCTTGAGCAAGTCACTTGGGCTCTGATTCAGAAAAGCACTTAAGCACTGCTTAATTTTCAGCCTATTTAAGACTTCAGTGGGATTTAAACATATATGTGCTTTGCCGATTAGGGCCTTAACTTCTCAGTTTTCCCATCTGGAAAATAAAGATAATGACATATACTCATCTACCATTCTGTTACATCAGCATAAATCCAGAGTAACTATTGGCTACATCCACACTAGGGGCGGGGATCGAAATAAGATACGCGACTTCAGCTACGAGAATAGCGTAGCTGAAGTCGAAGTATCTTATTTCGAATTTGGCGCACTTACCTCGCGTCCTCGCAGCGCGGGATCGACGTCCGCGGCTCCCCCGTCGACTCCGCGAACTCCGCTCGCCATGCTGGAGTTACGGAGTCGATGTGAGCGCGTTCGGGAATCGATGTATCGCGTCCAGACGAGACGCGATAGATCGAGCCCCGCTACATCGATGGCTACCCGCCGATCCGGGCGGGTAGTGTGGACCTAGCCTTAGTCAGATTACTAGGGGTAGCTTTGATAAGCAATCTGCCATATCAACAATGTTGCACATTTTAGTGTATCCCCAAACATTCTTACCTCCAATTCTTTTTTAAAAATGGCTTTTTTTGTTCAGCAACGTGACTTATACATCTGAAATATTTCTTCAGCTGAGGAACAGTTCCCATCTCTTCCCACACGAAGGCAGTTAGAGACAGCTGCTTGTAGTTTTGTAAAGAGGTTTGTTTTGCTGTTATGTTGAGTTCACACTTTCCTTTGCCATAGTTTTCATAACACCTGCTTTTGATTCAGACAAGTTCTTTTTCATTCTTATTTTCTTGCTGCTCTTTTCAGGATTTTTTTTTTTAAACTGTTGGCCTACATTTTTAGAAGTGACTAGTAATTTCAGGTATCCAACCAAAAATGCTTTAAAGGAACTTGATTTTCAGAAATTGCTGATCACTCACACTCTGAAAATCAGGCCCCTTTAAAACATCTCAAGTTGGGTCTCCAAAATCACTAGTCACTTTGAAATTGGAGGCCTGTGGCTTTAATTTTTTCTTTGACATTTGGGAGCTGTCTCAGTTGGGGATTACTCAGTCTCCGACCATCCCATGACTTCCAAATCTTACACTCTACAAATTTCCCTCACTCATTCCTACACCTACTCAGACCTTATAAATGTTTTACTACTTTAACTTAGAGTCTACCACATATTCACCAAGGTTTGTGACCTATTAATTGTTGTCAGTCATCTCTCCGTGCATAATTTGACTCCCCACCCCTTAATCACATACCCACAGCCTGTAAATGATTTATCCAATTCTTCAGAACACTGACTGTATCTCCCCAGTCAGTATCTAACACACTCACGGTGTTGCTCCTTTTTAGTATTTCCAGATTTTCTAACAAATTTTGTTCAGATCTCTCTTGCTCTCAGGAACATTTTCGTTTAATTTTCTGATCATCCTGAATACTGCAGATTATTGACCATGTTTGAAAAGCTCTAGGCATGTAACCATGGTAAGTGCAAGTGCAAGTGCATGCAGATGTGCCTTTATTAGCTCTACAGATGTGCAGTTACTCCACAAGTGCACAGGCAAGATAATCCCACCCATAAATTAGGCATTCAGCTGCATTTTGCACATGCAGTTGCAGGTCTATAGTTTTGGAAAACGTGGCCCTATATCTTGGCCTTTGAAGCCTCTGAAGAGACATAACTACTCAGCCCTCATCACTGCAGTGTTTCAGTAGCAGTGGCTGAGCAGCATCTCCCACATCACTCTGCCAGTGCGCCTCAGTCTTGACCTGCAGGGGGCACCCTTTGGAGCCAGAGAGCTCAAGCTCTGTGCCACTACCACTTTTGAATTCTTGGGTGAGGTTGCCAGAAAGGATGCCAATGAGTGCCACTTCTGATGCCACTTTCTGATATAAACACCCATCGCTTAGGAACTGGACTGAGACTGCCCACTCATTTTCATGGAACATTTAACCGCTTTCCAACGATCCAGATTACATCTGACTGTCGGCAGAATTACTGCAACATTAGGAATGAGTCACTTGAAGGTTAACAGTCGACCAGAAATTTAAACTCTGATAAACAAGCCGCTCAAGACCTGTTTGTAAAAGCTCCTGGATTTATTGACAGTTTCCCCTTAGGCCTGGAATAAACAGCAACTCTGAAATACTGCCACTGTTATTATGGCATTACAAAGCTTCTGGTAGAATATCAACCATTGGAAGCACAGGAGATAAGGAAGTAACTGAACTGTACAGCTATACCCTTACCAAATATTTAGAAAAAGATCATTGGCATAATCTGATTCTAAACACTAGTTTCCTGACTCATCGTGTGCGTGTGAGAGAGACAGACAGGTATTTATTTGCACATACATAGATAAATACTTTCTTCAGACACAACATTTCAAAACCAAATCCCACAAACATAGTTTCTGAATCAGATCTCAAACCTGGAAAGTCTAGTTCAAGTTGTGAGTCACAAGAATGGCTAGTGCCATGATTTTTGGATGGTTCAACGATTGGGGAATTATCTTAGGAGCCCACAGACGTCCAATGTGATTGTGGACGAATCACCTAGGCCCAAATCCTGAGCGGTACTGAGGTCAGGGGCAACGGATTATTCCTAAAAGTGTGTGTGTGTGTGGGGGGGGAGGCGCGGAGGATGAGGCCCCACCCACTCCATGGCCCCGCCCTGCCCCTCCTCCTCCCCCTCCCCCTGAGACCCTGCCCTCCTGGCCAAGCCAGAAGTTGGAGCTGGGGAGCCCAGGGCCCTCCAGCCTGACTGGGGTGGGGAGGCCCGAGAGCAGCCCCCATCCTATGTCCCCACCCCCCAACTGCTCCGCCCAGGGCAGGTGGAGGATCCGTGGCTCCCCACAGCTGCCCATGCCACTCTTACCCCGACCCAGCTCTGGCTTCCGGCCTGGATGGGGGGGGCGGGGCCTCGGGTGCCAAAAAACCACAGCCAGACTATGGTAAGAGCTGCCCAAGCAGCTTTGGGGAGCTGCGGACCCTCCATCTGCCCTGGGTGAGGGATCTGGGGGGCGGGGAAATGGGTCGGGGGCTGCTCTCAGGTCTCTCCACCCCTGGGTAGGTGAAGGGTCTGCATAGGGTTGCCAACTTTCTACTCGCACAAAACCAAATACCCTTGCCCCGCCCCTCCTCTGAGGCCCCGTCCATGCCCCACCGCTTCTCTGAGGCCCTGCCCTGATCACTCCATCCCCCCCATCCCTCTGTCGCTCGCTCTCCCCACCCTTACTCACTTGCTCATTTTCACTGGGCTGGCTCAGGGGGCTGGGGTACAGGAGGGGGTGAGGGCTCCGGCTGGGGGTGCAGGTTCTGGGGTGGGGCCATAAATGAGTTCAGCATGCAGGAGGGGGCTCCAGGCTGAGGCAGTGGGTTGGGATGCGAAAGGGGGTCAGGGCTCTGGCTGGGGGTGTGAGCTCTGGGGTGGGGCCAGGGATGAGGGGTTTGGGGTGCAGGAGGAGGCTCCGGTCTGGGGGGTGGAGCTGAGGGGTTCAGAGTATGGGAGGAGGCTTCGGGCTGAGGCAGGGGGTTGAGGTGTGGGAGGAGGTATGGGCTCTGGGGCTGGGGGTGCGGGTTCCATGGTGGGTCCAGAAATGAGGGGTTCAGGGTGCAGGAGGGGGCTCCGGGCTGGGGCAGCGGGTTGGGGCATGGGGGGGGTGAGGGCTTCGGCTGGGGGTGTGGGCTCTGGAGTGGGGATGAGGGGTTTGGGTTGCAGGAGGGTGCTCCAGGCTGGGACTGAGGGGTTCAGAGGTGGGAGGGGGATCAGGGATGGAGCAGGGGGTTGGGGTCTATGGGGAGAATGAGGGCTCTGGTTGGGGTGCAGGCTCTGGGGTGGGGCTGGGGATGAGGGGTTTGGGGTGCAGGAGGGCGCTCTGGGCTGGGATCGAGGGGTTCAGAGGGTGGGAGGGGGATCAGGGATGGGGCAGGGGCACGAGGGAGGCTCAGGGGTGCAGGATCTGCACGGCGCGGAGGTTACCAGGGAGCCTGCCAGCTCTGCTGCACGGTGCTGCCAACCGGACAGTCAACAGCCCAGTCGAAAACCAGACACCTGGTCACCCTAGGTCTGCAGTTTCCCACAGCTGTCTGGGCTCCCTGGGCCACTCTTACCTGGGCCAGGCTCCAGCTTTTGGCCTGGCTGGTGGGCGGGGCCTCGGGGGAAGAGGAGGGGCAGGGGGCCGGGCCCATGGCGAAAAGTGGATGGGTCAGGCTCATCCACATTCAAAAGTGGGAGGGCCATGGCCCCTTGGCCCCCTCCTGCCCCCCATTCTGGCGCCCCTAACTGAGGTGCCTAATTCCCACTGATTTAAAAGTGAGTTATATGCCTAAAGTCCCTTTGTGGATCTGGGTCTTAGTCTCTCTGTGCCTCGGTTCCTCAACTCTGAAATGGGACTAGCAGCACTTCCTTAACTCACACGGTTGTTGTGAGGATAAATATAGTAAAATATTGTGAGATGCTCAGATAGTACAGAAGTGGGGGCCATCCTAGTCGTAGGTTGTTCATCAAAAGGGTGCCTGGAACTTCAACTTCTTTAAAGGTCATTTGGTGGAAATACAGTGTGAATCTAGACAGTAGGAACTTTTCTTTTAGATTTAGTGGAGGCCAAGAGCAAAGGGGAGAGATTCCTTGAGACTGTATGCTTGAGCTACTTACAGTGGACTCGGATACTGGGAACCTATGCCCCTGCCATGGCTGTAGTAAACGCAAACATAGCAAAACACTATTAAAATGAAGTGGAATTAAAGTCCCAAATTACTTCAGGGAAATAGGAATAGGAGTACTTGTGGCACCTTAGAGACTAACAAATTTATTGTAGCATAAACTTTCGTGGGCTACAGCTCACTTCATCGGATGCATGTAGTGGAAAATACAGTAGGAAGATATATATATATATATATATACACACACACACACATGAAACAATGGATCTTACCATACACATTATAAGGAGAGTGATCAGTTGTCAGCAGGAGAGAAAAATAAGTCTTTGTGGTGGTAATGAAAATGGCCCATTTCCAGCACTTGACAAGGAGATATAAGGAACTGTAGGGGGCGGGTGGGAAGATAAGCATGGGGAAATAGTTTTACCTTGTGTAATGGCCCATCCACTCCCAGTCTTTATTCAAACCTAATTTGATGGTGTCCAATTTGCAAATTAATTCCAATTCAGCAGTCTCTCGTTGGAGTCTGTTTTTGAAGTTTTTTTGTTGTAATATTGCGACTTTTAGGTCTCTAATCGAGTGGCCAGGGAGATTGAAGTGTTCTCCAACTGGTTTTTGAATGTTATAATTCCTGACGTCTGCCATTTATTCTTTTACGTAGAGACTGTCCGGTTTGGCCAATGTACATGGCAGAGGGGCATTGCTGGCACATGATGGCATATAATACATTTAGCCTCTAGATGTCACTGTTGTTCCACAAACGTAACACAGCCTCAGCAAATAGGAAGGAGAAATGGCCAGGGTAGTAGTTGACAAAGAACTAAGTCAGATCAGGCCTGCTAGGTCTGTACATGGAAGGCAAAACCTGTGTGTGGGTTTGACCTTTCCTGTATGAAAAGAGGAGGGGAGATTAGTCGCCTCCACAGCACTGTTCCTAGACCCTGCTGACCACAGGGGAAGGGACTGGGCTGCTGGCACAATGGGAACAGCAATCCCCCTGCAATCCCACATGGAATGGGCCAAAGAGTTAACAGAGTCTGAATTTCCCCCAGAGCCCTGTCCTTCCATGTTGAGGGACCCCTTTTAGGGCGCTCCCAGGGACAGCAACAAGCAGGTGAGTCCCTGGCAATGTGGAATCTGAACCTGCAGAATCATCTCCTTATGTACGTACCTTGCAAACTCTTTGGGGCAGGGAATGCCAGTTCATGTGTGTTGGTACAGAACCTAGCAGAAGGGGCCCCACCCCAATCCTGATCGAGGTCTTTGGATGCTACCATAAAACAACAACAACAACTGGGCCTTCTTAGCTCTGCTTATACATGAAAGCAAAACCAGCAGCTACTTTGCTTTTCCCTTATTTGCAGCTGGATTAAAAGGTAGGTGTTTCAGAGATCTGGGTTGCTTTCACCCCGACCTATAGTCTGATCTCTACCTCATTCATCACCATGTATTCACACAGGTGTGTGGCTGGAGATTTTATACACTAACATTATGTGTGTGAGAGAGGAGTCTGTTTAATTGTTTACTCTTCCTCTCAGGAACCTGCCTCCCCTACTAACAGGCATCCTTGTAGTTCTCATAGCTTGCTTTAGCAGGGTGTGTGTGTGTGTGTGTGTGTGTGTCCCCAGCCTTCTCTGTTCACATCAGTCAGTTCTAGCTCATTCAGGCAGATTTCTTGAGTTTACTGCAATGCTGGCTTACTGATGTGTGGGTTTATGTTCACTCCTATAGAAATGAGAAGGGGGGAGTCATGTTGGGTCATGCTGTTCCCACTGTGGCCTGTGTAAAACCGAGAAAGTTTCTTAGGGTATATTTTCAAGACTGTGTGTGGGAAGTGGGCAACAATTTCCCTTAGCATTAATTAATGTTCGTAGGGGCTGCGTGGCTACTCTCCTGCTCATTGCTCCTACAGCACGTGTCAACGCAGTGGTTAAAGCATGTCAGTCTCAATACAGGAGGACAAAGCCATCCTTGGCCTAGCTCCATTAACTCTGATGGAGTTACGCTGTGCGGGAATTTAGCCTATATTGTCTAACAAACAAGTTTTGTCACTGAAAATAATAAATATCACAGTGGCAGATAGCCTGGTGGAAGCGTGTTATCCCTGATATGCTTGGAGAATCACCCACTCCCATTCGTTTTATAATAGAGTTCTAAGTGCACTCATTTATCACACACATGTACTCAGCCTATTGCTGTCAGCAGAGGGGACTGGCAATGGGGGGTTGGGGGCTCGCTTTATAAGCTCTAAGGAGTGGTTGGTATGTGAGCACATGGGCACTTGAATGGTTTTCATTTTTCTAATTACATTCTAAGGGTGGCAGCTTTGTGATGGGAAAGATCAGTTTTATTTCATACTAACTAATTGAATTGGCTATTATGGACTATGGGTACATGACAATAGGCTTTTATCAGCATACTGGGGATAGGAGCCCCTGAACAACAAAGAGAAGCCAAAGCTTCTATAAGACAAGCACAGGCCGAGTTCAGACTCACTAATGGTCCGTGCAGTCATTGATTTTAGACAGTTAAAAGGCACCTGGGTTGGTGGGGAGGGACCAGGAGCGGCTCTAGGCACCAGCAAAGCAAGCACGTGCTTGGGCGGCACAATTCCAGGGGTGGCATTCCAGCCATTCTTTTTTTGTTCGTTTGTTTTTGTTTGGACAGTTGCGCTCTCGGAACTTGGGGTGGCAAAAAACCTACAGCCAGCCCTGGGAGGGACTAGAGGTTGAAGGTTGATCCTGTGGTAAAGGCACTGGGGGGAAGGGATAGCTCAGTGGTTTGAGCATTGGCCTGCTAAACCTAGGGTTGTGAGTTTAATCCTTGAGGGGGCCATTTAGGTATCGGGGGCAAAAAGTCTGTCTGTGGCTTGGTCCTGCTTTGAGTAGGGGGTTGGACTAGATGACCTCCTAAGGTCCCTTCCAACCCTGATATTCTATGATTCTGAGACCTAGGAAAATGGTTCTGGATTCAATTCTGTCACAGGGTCCACTCACCCCTAGGGGTGCCTTACCCTGGTCACTGTAGGGATTAGCACCTTCCTCTGGCAGTCTCCCCACCTGCATTCTTCTCTCAGCCTGCAGCCCCTCTCACTCCAGGAACTAGAGCTTCCTCTTCACAACTTGGCCCTACCGGCCAGGTCACTATGTTCCTCCTCTTCCAGGGTATCAAAGTCTTTCAGGGCACGGTCCCAGGCAGTCCACTCTCCACTGCCTGGTCTGTGACACTTCTCCAGTGGCTGGTAGGGGAACCCAGGCCTGACTTCTGCTTCAGGTTTCAGCTCAGGGGCCGTCTCTTCAGCAGCCAAGGTCTGCCCTATCTCATACTTTGCTGCTTTTCCCACCTTTCTGGCGCTCTCAGCTCCCTGATTTTGCCAGGTGCACAACTGTGACGCGTTGGATCACAGAAACCCCCTTGGGAGCTGCCAACTGATGTGCAACGGCTACCCCTGTTTCTGTTTTCCCTGCCCGCTCGGTGGCTCCAGCTCCCTCTCTTGGTGAAGCCAGACACACCCGTCTGCTCCAGCACAGACTCAGGGTCTGAATCACCTGTCCCAAAGCTGCAGGTTTACCTGAAAACAGCTCACAGAAGTGTGCTTGCCCTTAGCACTCAGATGCCCAATTCTCAATGGGGTCTAAACCCAAATAAATCCATTTTACCCTGTATAAAGCTTATACAGGGTAAACTCATAAATTGTTCGCCCTCTATAACACTGATAGAGAGATATGCACAGCTGTTTGCTCCCCCAGGTATTAATACATACTCTGAGTTAATTAATAAGTAGAAAGTGATTTTATTAAATACAGAAAGTAGGATTTAAGTGATTCCAAGTAGTAACAGACAGAACAAAGTAAGTTACCCAGCAAAATAAAATAAAATGCGCAAATCTATGTCTAATTGCACTAAATATAGATAAGATCCTCACCAGTTCCAAAATGTTCCCTTTTACAGGCTAATCTTCTTTTAGCCTGGGTCCAGCAATCACTCACACCCCCTGTAGTTACTGTCCTTTGTTTCAGTTTCCTTCAAGTATCCTGGGGGGGTGGAGAGGCTTCTTCTTTAGCCAGCTGAAGACAAAATGGAGGGGTCTCCCACGGGTTTAAATAGACTGTCTCTTGTGGGTGGAGACCCCCTCCTCACCCTCTGTAGAATCCAGTCACAAAATGGAGATTCGGAATCACATGGGCAGGTCACATGCCCATGCATGACTCAGGACTTGCAGGTAGCAGCCATTACCCACATGCTACCTTGAACGTCCTCAGGTAGACTTCTTATGTGGATTGGAGTCTTCCAAGCTCTTTTGTCTGTTAAGTGCCCTTTGATTGAACACTTAATTTGCACATTCCTTTCCCAAGAAGTGATCAAATGTTCTAACTGAGGCCACTTAGAAATCAAGCAATTATATAGCCAATGTTCATAACTTTGAACACACAAATGGTGCCTGCATACAACTAGGATGAACATAACCAGTAGATCATAACCTTTACATAGATATGTTACATGGCCTATGTAGCAAAACCCTATTCCAGTTATATTATACATACATTTATGAGCCCCCCCCCAAACCTTTATGGGGTACGCTGTCACACAACTCCCTCCTCCCAGGGTGTAACTGAAGGCTACTTGCCTCTATATCCCCAAACACACCTCCCTTCCCCCAGGGAAGGACTGTAGCCTATATCCTTGTAGCCATTCTGCTCTCAGCTCCTGGGCTTTATACAGGCCCCACCTGTTCCTGTCCAGCTGAGCCTCATCTAAATATCCCTGCTCCCTGGCTCCTCCTCCAGGTGCACTCTGGGCCGTTATTTGGCCCACCTGGCCACCTTAACCCCTTCAGGCCTTGTGTGGGGTGGACACCAAATCACAAATTCCCATTTGTGCCACAGACTTCCTGAGCAGCCTTGGTCCAGTCACTTAAGCTCAGATCCTCAGTGGGAGTTAGGCACTGAAATAGCTTTCAGGCTGGGTCTCTGTACCTCAATTTCCCCATCAGTAAAACTGGCATAACACTTCCTTTCTCCCTCCCTTTGTCTATTTATTGTAAGCTCATGGAGGGACAGTCTCTTACTTTGTGTCTATATGGTGCCTAGCACAATGGGGCTCCAATCTCAGTTAGGGCCTCTAAGCACTACCGCAATATAATAACAGTTGGGGGGGCGGGGGGGGGGGGGCTACCGTACGTACGGGTTTTCCTGGACACTGCCTCTTTTTTGATCCTCCATCCTCTGTCTGGGCGGATTTTTCAAATAAGGGGCAATGTTCTGTTTTTTTGCGGAGCAGATGTTGCAGCTCCAAAAGAGCCCTGACTGGTCTGCTTCCTGATTGGTCCCTCCCCTGCATCTGATTGGTTTCTCACAGCTGCTGGATCCTGCCCATCCAGGCCCCGCCTCCCAGCCTTGGGAAGGGGGAGCGCCCCTCAAGCATCTCAGGGAGACACTGACTGACAGCTGTTGCTGTGTCCCATGGCTGTGCCAACCACTCTGCCACTGTGACGGGGGCAACACTGCTCCCCCACCTCAAGAGTGAGGCCCCAGGTACCCCCTCCAACAGCTCCCAGTACACAAACACACCCTTCCAGCACCCCCCAAATACCCCTTCCCAGTACACAACCCCTCCAGCACCCCCATATATCCCCTAGTATACCCCAACCCTCAACTGTATCTCCCCTCCAGCTTCCCCTCCCCTTCTGCCCCTCCGGCTGTGTTCTCTTTTTGGGAACCTGAAACATGGTAACCCTAATAACAGTGGAGCGGTATGATGAGCTCCAATGACTTCTCTAGGATCTGAGAATCCTTGCTACTTTGGTGGCAATCTTTCAGGGCTCTTCAGCAGAACTAAGAGATTTTGCTAATATCAGGTAAGCACTGGCAGGAAGGCGCATTGGTTCTGCCAGTTAAAGTAATGCGAGAAGTGAGCAGAGCACCAGCAGAACGAGGTACACCCCAATTGTCCCTTGTGTAACTTTAGCGCCCTCGTGGCCAAGATGGAGTCTGCTCTGCAGGCAGCTCTGGCCAAGAGAAGGCGCGCGCAGGAATGCAGCAGGAGAAATCCCTTCCACCCCAGGGGCACCTGTTCCACACCCCCCAGAGTGAACACACACCCACAGGAAAAGTACAATGGATATAACAAAGGGAAATATTTATGTACAGAGGGATGAGAGGAGAAATACAACAAGGGGAAATATAGGGGGAGCAGTAGAACAGGGCTGCATTCACACCCAGGCCCCACAGGCCCAGTGGTAGCACAGGCTGGAAGGGCAGACACTGAGCAATGTGTCTGCACACAGAGTTCAGGAGTCCTGAGCAAAGTTCCAGTCCAGGGGTGAGTCTTGGGTGCTCCTGGTCGTCTTCGGCGCCAGTGAACTTTCCCCCAACAAACCCCTCCAGTGCCCTCTTCTGCTGCTCTCTGCAAAGCCACACAGAGCGACCACCTCCCCACTTAACTAGCTACAGCCTCCCTCCTTGTTCCCAATGCAGAGTCCCGAGCCCCAGTACTCACAGCCCCATGCAGCTCTGGGCAGCCGTGATACTGGGTCCAGCTCCGGCCTGTCCTTCTCGGGCGATTCCTCCCTGGCACAGTGCTCCTCCTGGCTCCTGTCCTGGGCTGTCCCCGATCGGCCCTGGCCTTCCCCGGCTTCCGGCAGGTTCTCCCTCTTCACTCTTTTAGGGCCTCCTGGCTGCTCTTTCTCTCTCCCTGGAGCTCCAGCGCTGCCCCCTGGAGTTTCCCTCCTTTTTTCTTACTCTCCCCCTCCCCCCTAGAAAAAAGATTTAAAGGGGCCATGCTCTCTAAACCCCAAAGGGGTTACACTTGGTTTACCAGAAGCCTGCTATGAGATCATGCGGAGAGGATGCATTCTGGAATCAGACTGCTTTGTACAAGGAGTGCCTTACAGCAAATAGTGAGCCTGAATTATGCTATATAAACACACTTGTTTTTAGTTGGTTTTACTTGCAATTTATCTTTGTCTTACTGCATTTGTTTTACTTGTTCATGTAAAACTAATTTTTTCAAAAAGTTTATAAATAAAGCTGTGCAATCTGGTGGCGTGTCTCATACACCTGGCTCTAGGATAACCTACTGGGATTTTCTGGACGCAGGATCTCAGTAGGAGGACTTGGTAAATTCCAACAAGTTTGTTCATTTTCTGATAATGGAATTTAAACAGCACATCCTTACAGCAAGGAAGATTAATTTTTGAAGTTCAGAAGGCAGCTGGTCGTAATGCTAAGCAAACACAGATTGAAGTTCAGCATACAAGAGATGTTCTAGCTCTCAGTAGGGCATTGCGCTTCGAGGTGGGCAACTAGTTTTCTGGTGCATTTTTATCATGATCAATCTGGAGCTTCTGTAGCGTACACACAACCTGTGAAATCTGTATGATAAGGGTCAGCACCCAGGATCATTAAGGACAAACAATGCTGTTAGAGGCTTTCCCTCAACCCTCCCACTTCCCTGGTTCTTGTCACTCAGACAGCAAGCAGCAAAAGACCAGAAGTCTGAAGTGCAGACAATGCAATGTTTATTGGGGTTAGTTTCCAAGCAAGCATATTCTGAAATCCTTCACACCAGTCGGGCTTATCTCTATACACCAATAGAGCCTGTTCCCCAGTGTCCCTCTTCCCAGCTCTGACGCCGCAGAGCGTTTACCCCCTGTCTCCCTTCCCAGCTCTGATGCCGCAGAGCCTTGCCTGTGTCCCTATTCCCCATTCCCCGTTCCCTGTTCCCCCCTTTAGCAAGTATGATTCCAATTTCCCTTCCACTTCCTGTTTGACCCCAGTTTATATAGTAATAGTCTCAGCTATACCTTAACCAATCATTTTACTGAAATTTAACTAACCAATCCTAACATATTGTAACACAATTCTCTAACCAATTATATCCCACTGCCCTAATTAACTTACACCTAGCAAAATTAATTATACACCAGACAGAAACAATTAGAGAACCAGACAGATTAACAATAGAAAAGTGGGGGCCATGGAGATAAAGATAAAACAATACAGAAATGAGGGTTTCACAACCACAACTATTGATAAGTGATTTCTTGCCAGACAGGATGCTATCAAACTATGTTTTCTTTAACCATCTTAAGATCCATTTCTTTATCTGGTGGTGATGGGCACTATGAGGACAGGATCGTTTCCTAACAGCTAATACCACCTTATTTCAATGTGACTGGTTAGGAATGTGAGGATGTGACTACGCTTCCCAGCTTATGGCTGCCCCTGCTGCTTAGCCAAAGGCCTTAGCCTAAGAACAAGGCCTCATACTATCCTAGTGAGAGACGGCCCATACACAGACGGACTGTGATTTTGATTCTTTGTTTTTATACCCCCTTTGTTTTTATACCCCTGTACCTAGCTAATTGATAAAAATACACCGAAATTCTTAAAGTATAGGCCTTTACAGGCAGGCCTGTCGGGCCTGAATATCTATATTCTAACAAACACCATTTGCTCAAAGGCTCAAGAACCCTCGCCTTCAGATCCACAGCCGGGAACACAAACAGGGAGATGTATAATGGCCTGTACTTGATTCCAGCGCTTTAAAGATTTCAGCTGTACATATCTGTTAACACCACTGAGCAGATTTAGCAGATCATAGTTCAGGATGAGCTGTACCCTGTGCCTGTACTCTTCCCCACAGTGCACCTCACGCTTAGACCGGGTCCTCAGGTCACAACACCCTGTTCACCATCCATGTGCCCTCTGCAGATCCAGCTGGGTCTTGGCTTACCTTTGGGAACCAATGACAGGTAAAAAGGTGCAGTGACACAGAACAGCCTCTTCAAAGCAAAGTTTTATTTGTTTGTCCACATGAACATGGCAAATGGAGAGTGGAAGGATTAAAACAACCAGAGGTCTAGCCACATTATTTTACCGAACACAATGTGGCTGATCCTGCCGTATTTCATGAGCTGTGAATCTGGACAAGAATCTGTGCTGCCTGCCCTGCTGTGTGCCATGGAAAGAAGCAATTAATGATTCATGTTGACATTCACGGAGCAGCTACACACAGTGAACCGTTGCTATTGAGCTCAAGAAACAAGTACCAAGTGGTGGGATCGGATTGTGATGCAGGTATGGGATGATGAGCAGTGACTGCAAAATTTTCGGATGCACAAAACCACCTTCCTTGAACTCTGTGCAGAGCTTGCCCCAGCCCTGCGGTGCAAGGACATCAAAACAAGAGGTGCCCTCATGGTAGAAAAGTGAGTGGCGATCGCGGTGTAGAAGCTGGCAACTCTACACTGCTACAGGTCAGTCGCGAATCAGTTTGGAGTTGGGAAGTCCACCCTGGGGGTTGCTGTGATGCAAGTGTGCAGGACCATTAATCACCTCCTGCTACAAAGGACTGACTCTGGGCAATGTGTGGGAAATAGTGGATGGCTTTGCGGCAATGGAATTCACTAGCTGCGGCGGGGTGATAGATGGCACGCATATCCCAATTTTGGCTCCAGACTATCTTGTGACAGAGTGCATCAATAGAAAGGGCTACTTCTCTATGGCATTGCAGGCACTGGTGGATCACCAGGGTTGTTTCACTGACATCAACATGGGTTGATGCATGATACATGCATCTTTAGGAACACTGGTCTGTATAGAAAGCTACATGCAGGGACTTTCTTTCCAGACCAGAAGATTCCAATGGGGATGTGGAAATGCCTCTAGTGATCCTGGGAGATCCAGCCTTCCCCTTACTCCCGTGGCTCATGAAGCCTTACACCAGAAACCTTGACAGCAGCAAGGAGCATTTCAACAACAAGCTCAGCAGGTGCAGAATGACCATAGAATGTGTATTTGGCAGATTAAAGGGTCGTGGTGCTGCCTTTTTGGCAGGTTAGACCTCAGTGAGGAAAATATTCCCATGGTCATAGCAGCCCGCTCAGTGCCGGGTTTACAATGCTCCGCTTGCACTGCATCCCGAGACCCTGCCAGCCTGCTGGCTCCCCACCGCCCATCACTTGCTCCTCAGGCCGAGGGCTCCTCTCCACCCCCTGCTCCCACCCCCTGCTCCTCTCTGCCCCCTGGCTGGACCCCATTGCACATCTGGCTCCGGGCAGTCTCTGCTTCCCACCATCTGTGGGGCCCCGCCTGTCTCCCTGGAGCTGAGCTGCCTTGGACTGGTGCAGAAGCCTGGCCAGACTCAGCCATGTGGAAGGGGATGACAATGTGGGGGCTTGGCTGGGCCCCTCCAGGCAAGTGGGTCCTGAGGGAGCCCGGCTGGGGCAGGCCTTGGCCTGGCTGATCGCGCCACTCCGGAGGGACTGGAGTGATTCTCGGCCCCAGGACCAGCTGTGGCTGCGCTGCTGGCTCAGCCCAGCAAACACAGTCACCTCCCAGCAGGGCCGGTGAGTGCGGCCAGGAGGCAGGGAGTGGGGAGTGGGTCTCTGGGAGGTGCTGGGCTGTGAGGTGGTGGGGAAGATCTGTGTGTGTTGGGGCACTAGGGAATGGAGGTTCTGTGTGGGGTGCTGGGCAGTTGTGGTGGGCAGGGCCGTCCTTAGGCATATGCAGCATACGCAGCTGCACCCGAAAATTTGGGGCACCACCGGGACAGCAAATAAGTGCAGGTCGGCTCCCGCACACCCAGCACATGCTGCAGTCTCCTTAGGCAGGGGCCATATTCACAGAGCCGAATGCGCCAGCACGGCGCATTCTGCATGAGGGAGAGAGTACGGGGGTCTGCGGGGAACTGTGACTCTCCACCGCTGTGAGGCGGGCCGGGCGGCTCGGTATCCTTTGGTGCCTCCTCCCCTCCCCCCTGTGCTGTGAGCCCAGGCTGCCGCAGCGTTTGCTGCGAAGCTCAGTGTGTGTCAGCATTGGGTGGGGGTTCTTCTGGGGGTCCGCGGATGGGGGTGGTGGCTGCGCCCCAAGTCGGGCATAGGGCCCCAGAAATCCTAAGGATGGCCCTGGTGGTGGGGCTGTGGGCAGGGGGGTGTTGGGCAAGGGTGGTGTTGTGCAGGATGCTGTGTGGGGCGTTGGGGAGGTGCTGGGCATAGCGGGTCCAGGGGGGCTCTGGCCATAGGGAATCGGGGCGGGGAGGGTGTTCCAGTGTTGTCCGGGGGTGCTGTGTGGCGCAGCATGGGCCCACGCCCGGGGGGAAGGGGCATGCTGGTAGCACAGGGCCAGGCGGCCACTTTGCATCTGGCAACTGACGGTTTGTAAATAGTGCCCTTGCCATGCCATGCCCATTGCCTCTGGCTGGCCCCCTCGCTCCGGGGACTGACCTCCCCGCACCATGCTCCATTGCTTCCATGGGGGCCCACAAATATGTTAGGCGCTGGCCCACAAAAGGTTAATCCAGCCCTGAATAGCATTTGTGAAGCCAAGGGAGAAAAGTTTCCCCAGGTGTGGAGCACTGCGGTGGATCGCCTCTCGGCTGATTTTGAGCAGCCAGACACCAGGGCTATTAGAGGGGCTCATCAGGAGGGGAGGGGGGAATATTTGAATCAGGGAGGCTTTGAAGCAGCATTTTGACAATAAGCCCCAGTAATGTGTCTTTCTGTAATCGTAATAACTTCGTATAGCATACATTATACGAAGTTATACGAAGGTGGAGTGCAAGGGGTACTGCGATGGGCCGGGAACATGGGCCGCAGGGGGAGTCGAGCACGCACTCACAGGCTTGAATCATAAAAGTTACATCCACCTCTTCCTCACTTTCCCTTGGCAAGCACGCGTCATGGCCAGAGTGCTAAACATGGTGAGAACATAAGAACATAAGAACGGCCATACTGGGTCAGACCAAAGGTCCATCTAGCCCAGTATCCTGTCTACCGACAGTGGCCAATGCCAGGTGCCCCAGAGGGCGTGAACCTAACAGGTAATGATCAAGTGATCTCTCTCCTGCCATTCATCTCGTTTGGCCCAAAGGAGAAAGGTGCAAGATGGGACAAAGGGTCTGGGTGCTTTCAGAGGGGGATTACTACAAACACCTAGGGACACTATTCTGAATACTGGCACCGTTTTCCACAGGTGGGGGTGATCGAAGCTGAAATCACATCCCTGATGGTAACCGAAGAGGCCAGGGTGCATCTTCTGCATGCATGCGGCTTCAGACTGGGTCCTTATGCTGCTTACCTGTGTGCTGCTTTGGTTCCTCCAGAAGAAATTGCCGATTGGCATGGCAACATTTCCTACAACGGGAGAAGAAACAAAACAGCTCTGCCAAGGAACCTTCGGCAGGGGATTGCAGAGTATCTGCAGGAAAGTTTTCTAGAGATCTCTATGGAGGATTCCCAGGAGATCTCGGTGTGCATTAACAAACTTTTCCACAGGGCCCCCACTGCGTAGTGGCACAGGGGAATGAGAAGCAGATGCAAACAGTACCTAGTGTTGTTAATTTCGAACCCTTTTCCCCCATGCACCCTGTAAAATAAAGGACCCCTCTACCGCATGTAAATGTGCACTATCAAAGCAAAATGAGTACTTACCAGAGCTCCCGTCTCCTGCTTCATGCGCGCCAGAGCCAGACTGATGAGACTGGCTAGATCCCTCTGGAATCAAAAAGAGGTCCTGGCTCGCCACACTACCAGACGAGCCTGTCACCTGTCCCACATCCTCTTCCAACTTTACCTCCTCATCCACCACTTTGTCCTCGGGGTTGGCTCCGCTGGCCACTGCATCCAGTCCCTTTAAAGTATCCATGGGACTCTTGGCGGTGGAGGTGGGTTTTCCACCAAGGATGGTGTGCAGTTCCTTGTAGAAGTGGCATGTTTTCGGTGCCGCACCAGAGTGACGGTTGGCCTCCCTTACCTTCTAGTACACCTGTCTCAGCTCCTTGATCTGAGCACGGCACTGCTGAGTGTCCCTTTCGTGCCCCTTCTCATCCATGCCACGAGCAATCTGCTCGTAGGTGTCAAAGTTCCAACGGCTGGTTCGGAGCTGCGATTGCACAGCCTCCTCCCCCACAGACCCAACAGATCCATCAACTCCAGTGTACTCCAGGCGGGAGCACGGTTGCTGCAGAAAGCCGGCATGGTCAGCTGGGAACGATGGGAGCTGTCCACGCCCAATAAAGAGGAAGTGGAATTTCAAAAATTCCCCGGGGCTTTAAAGAGGGAGGGAGACATGCCTGTGTATCTGGCTGCAGGGCAGCAGAGTAGAAACTGCTGACCAGAGTGTTCAGGATGGACATTGTCCGACACCTCTTGGAGGCCACTTAGGATGACACAAGCAAGCGCAGTGTCTACTCTAACTTTGTCGCAAAGAGCTCTATGCTGCTCGTCGAGGTGGTTTCATTATGTCGGCATAGCAGGAGGGTTAAGTCGGCGGGAGGAGCATTGTTGTGTGTATAGCTCCACTGTTTTGTCGATGAAACCTGACTTTTGTTGACAAAACCGTGTAGTGTAGACAAGGCCTACGTTTTGGCTTTCTGAAATAAACAGCCTGTCTCTTTTGGGAGTGAGGCCTTCCTTCTCTCTGTCTTAAAAGGGTCTCTTGTTGATAGAAAGGACTTTGCACCTCATTTAAGCCATTGATGGCCATTTGTGTGATGTATTCAATGACTAATTTTACCAGTATAATATAGGCTGATTTAGCCGTTGTAGCTTAAAATACACTTAATTACTGTGATTTAAAAAATAGATGCTGTATATTTGAGCTACTCTTAACCTTTAAAAAGAAAATGGAAGTGGTCCCAACTGACTGAATCCATAATTCCCCTCCACCTCATAATGAAGACTGTCAGAGTAAGGTGGTAGCTTTCTGTAATTAACTTTCTTCACATGTCCAGTTGGAGGAATTTGCAGCTATAGCCGGCAAGGAAGCTAACTAACAAAACTAACATCATGCCTTGTCCCATGTGTAATGAGTTCAAAAGCAGAAAAAAAGGACACAGACGTGACTACAGACCTTTTACATTCCAAGCATTGCACAGAAATGTAATTAGTGCTCACACAATGGAGGCTGCTCTGTTCTTCAGCATTTAGGAGAAGAGGGTATGTTTTGGAAAAGTGCAGTTAACACAGAGGGACGTAGAGATACATTCATCCCTGGAGGAATTCCAGTGGAGTCACACCAGGGATTGGTCTGGCTATATACTCTACTCTAGTAGGATGGGGGAAAAAAAGCTCCTGTAGTGTGTTCATAACCAAAAGATGGCAGATACTGTCAAAAGGGTAAGTGGTTCAGATACCGCCATTGCCTGCTGACCTAGCCTTGAACCATGTCCAACAGAAAAGAACAAGTGTATATATAAAACCCCTCAGCAAACAAACTGTTATTTTTCAGCACTAGAGGGTGATTTACTCCACTCTCTACAGCTCTGAAAGTAGCATCTCAATGCCACTGTCTCCTCCTCCCCCACAGCTTCCAGCTCTTCAGACCTTGCCGTAGCATTAAAGCTGAATGACGTCTCCATTGTCACCTTTCTTCTACCGTAGGGAAGAAAAAGTCTCAGAGTCCCTGTGATGTCTTATCCCTTTAAATGTTCAGGGGTCTCTGTGCTCTCTCTCCCAACCCCAATATAAAGCCTCACTTCCTGTTAGTTTCAGTTTTGCAGTCAGAACAATAAAGCTACCACAGCAGATAGCTGTGTGTCCATCAGCTCCCTCTGCGTCTGTCTGTCTCCGTCTCTGCTGGCTCCAGAAATATAACATTGGCAATGAGTAAGTCTGCGTGTCTGTCACGGAGGTCACAGAAGTCATGGATTCCGTGACTTTCAGTGACCTCCGTGACTTTTGCAGCGGCTGGTGCTGTCTCAGCAGTTTGGGTATCTGTGAGGGGCCTCAGGGCTAGAGGCAGGGGGTTGGGGAGTGCAGAGGGGGGGCACATACCTTGGGGTGGGAGACTTACCGGCTCCCACTGGCATGGCCCCCAGCAGCTACTAGGTGGCGGAGGAGCTGGGGGACGGGGGCACCGTGCTGCACACTGCCCATGCCCACAGGCCCCGCCCCCACAGCTCCCATTGGCTGTGGTTCCTGGCCAATGGAAGCTGTGGCAGCCGGCACTTGTGGCGGGAGCAGCAGAGCCCCTGCCCTGGCCCCTGTCTCTGCCACCTAGGAGCTGCAGGGATGCGGAACCGGTCGGAAGCCCCTGCCAGCCCTGCCAACCCTGCCCCCCCCCAGTACCAGCGGGGGTCACGGCCCACATCCCCCAGCACCCACGGCACCCCCAGACGGCTCCCCCCCCCCCCAGAGTACCCCTGCAGAGTTTTAGTCAGGGTCGGTATTTTTAGTAAAAGTCATGGACAGGTCACGGGCCCGTGAATTTTTGTTTACTGCTCGTGATCTGTCCATGACTTTTACTAAAAATACCCATGACTAAAACGTAGCCTTAGCAATGAGGATTTTTAGTCCATGCATGTCTGGTGCTCCCATTGCAAGAAGAAACAGTAAGCAAATAATACTATTAAAAAGGGGTTAAATTCACCTAGAGGCACAGAGTGACAGACAGCGGGTTTTACTTCTGGGATAGCATGTGCCAGCCAGTTGGAGAGGGGGAAGTAGGCAAATAAAGATAGAACACAGGATAAAAGTTCTGCAGTTACTGCTGGAACTGTCCAAACAGAGCAGTGAAGTGGAAACAAGCAGCCATCTTGACAGACCTCGTGCAAGCAGGCAGGCAGAGGAATGGCTTAGCCTGCACTGAGTGTCTGTTGCCAGCAGAGGGGGACAAAGTATGGCCAAAGGAGTGTGTAAGCACACAGCTTTCAGAGGCTGAGGGAGCGCAGATAGTGCAGTAAAATTTCCCTGTGGAACAGAAGGCGTCCAGGAGGTGTGAAGTCCGACAGAAGAACAGAGAAATGGCACCTTTTGTGGGCAATGTTGGTGAGTTTGACGACAACCGCGAAGCGTGGGTGGTGTACCTCCAATGTTTTGAGCAATGTGTAACCAGCATCACCATTCCAGACGGATGAGTTTCAACCTTGCTGACAGCGATGCGTCTGAAAGTATACAGACTGCTGCATGACCTATTGTCTCCAACTAGGCCTGGAACTCCCATGTGTGACGGTACCTCCCATAAGGCTTTATGGGAATATGACATAACTGGAATATGTTTTGTGCTGCCTGTGCCATGTAACATATCTCTGTAAAGGTTATGGTCTACTATATCTATTCATCCTATTTGTACACATATATCATTTTGAGGTTAAGAATATGGGTTGTATACTTGCTTGATTTCTAAGTAAGCTTTGTGAGGCATTTGGTCAGCTTCTTTAGGAAGGAATTCGCAAGGTTAAGTACCCGATCAGGAAGCACTTGGGGAACAATGCATCTTGGAATGCTCCAATCCACATAAGAAGTCTTCCTGGAGACATACAAGATACCATGTGAACAATGGCTTCTGCCTGTAAAGACTGTGAGTCATGCATGGACATGTGACTTGCCCAGCTGACTCCAGAACTCCATCTTGGAGCTGGACTTTGCATAGGAGTGAGGAGGGGGTCTCCACCCACAAGTGAAAGTCTATTTAAACCCCTGGAAGACCCCTCCATTTTGTCTTCAGCTGGCTAAAGAGGGAGACTCTCCACCCCCCTTGGAAGAAACTGGAACAAAGGGGTGTGAGTGATTGCTGGACCCAGGCTAAAAGGAGATTAGTCTGTAAAAGGGAGCATTCTGGAACTGGTGAGGATCTTATCTGTATTCAGTTTGATTAGACATAGATTTGCGCATTTTATTTTATTTTGCTCAGTGACTTACTTTGTTCTGTCTGTTACTACTTGGAACCACTTAAATCCTACTTTCTGTATTTAATAAAATCACTTTTTACTTATTAATTAACTCAGAGTATGTATTAATACCTGGGGGAGCAAACAACTGTGCATACCTCTCTATCAGTGTTATAGAGGGCGAACAATTTATGAGTTTACCCTGCATAAGCTTTATACAGGGTAAAACGGATTTATTTGGTTTTAGTCCCCATTGGGAGTTGGGCATCTGAGTGCTAAAGACAAGCACACTTCTGTGAGCTGTTTTCAGGTAAACCTGCAGCTTTGGGGCAAGTAATTCAGACCCTGGGTCTTTGTTGGAGCAGACGGGAGTGTCTGGCTCAGCAAGACAGGGTGCTGGAGTCCTGAGCTGGCAGGGAAAACAGGAGCAGAGGCAGTCTTGGCACATCAGTTAGCAGCTCCCAGGGGGGTTTCTGTGATCCAACCCATCACACCATGTATGCCACACTTACTGCAGCAGCGCAGGAACATTTTTCTCCTATCCCATCTATGATAGCAAAACAATATTGGTTCCATCAGTGACAGCAGGGAAGTGGAGAGTCAGTAGCACAGTTTGTTGCTGCTTTAAGGAAGTTGTCAGAGCACTGTCAGTTCAGACAAACATTACATGATGCCCTCCATGACCAGTGAGTCTCTAGATTATGCAATGACCAGGTCTGGAAGAAGTTATTGATTGTATCAATGCTTAGATTCAAGAAGGCTGTTGAAGTAGCATTTGCAATGGAGACTGCAGAGAAGGATTCTCCGGAATTTAGTGTGAACTGGGAAGTTCACCTCCTGAATTGGTGAGACAGAAAACCACAGGAACAAGAGGAATTTCTGTATGGCCATTGTGTGCAAACTGTACGTTCCGAGAAGTATTGCTAGGCATGTCAGGTTATTTGCAGAAAGTGCCAGAAGAAAGGACTCATCGCCATGACCTGTTGTACAGTTCAATGACCAACAACACAGAGTGACCGTTCATCCCAGGACACACCTATGGAGACTGAACCTAAGAAAAGATCAAAGTCAGCAATTCATAATGTGGAAAAAGACAACAGCTCTAGTGACACTGACCAAGACCTAGCATGACATGTGTTATTGGAAATTGGAGTCAGAGATGTCAGCTGGGTTACACCCTTGATCAGAGGAGTTCCTACAAGAATGGAGCTTGATCACTGGAGCTGCTGTTTCACTGATTTCTGTATCTAACTATCACCAGACTTTGTCACAAGTTCCCCTTGAAGAAACCTGCATGATTTTAAAGACTTATACTACAGAAAAGTTGGTCCCAAAAGGGATGCTCCAGGTGAAAGTTCAACTAGACGGACAATCAGTCATTTTACCTTTGTATGTGATTGAAGGAAAGTGAACTTGAGTGATATGAAGGACAATCACAAAAGCACTTGAAATCTTCAAGAAATACTGGACAGACACTCCAGAGTCTTTGAAAAAGAACTTGGACGGATGAGCAATGTGTCAGTGAAGCTCACTGTTAAGTCTGACAGACGGTCAAAATATTGCAAGCCCAGAATTATGCCTTATGCTTTGAAACCTCTGGTGGTGTTCTGATTTAGACCATTTGGTGAACATTGAAGTCTTGTCACTGATTTCACATGGTGCGTGTGTAACATTCCCCTCTGGTGTTATTCGGACCGGTGATCTGCTAGGCCACTCCAATCCTTGACTCTGGGAGCCAACCTTACCCTGCTCTGCTGTGAGAACCCCCACTCCTGGGCTGTTCACGCACAGCCTCTGGCATGTAAGCTGCTCCCAGCTACTTGCAAGTGAATGACACTAGCCAATATCTCCAGTCCCAGACACAACCCTAGGAACCTCTGTCTTGCAATGTGCAGTTATGCCCACTGGACACTGCAAGCTTATATAAGTTCGTCAATTTAACGAAGAAATTGATATGTACGAGGCTTGTTATCCCAAGAGGAGTCTCTGGAACACTTCAAACCAAACACACTGCTTCAAGTAGAATAAACAAACAAATTTATTAACTGTAAAGATAGATCTTAAGTGATTATAAGTCAAAGTGTAACAAGTCAGATTTGGTCAAATGAAATAAAAGCAAAACGCATTCTAAGCTGATCTTAACACTTTCAATGTCCTTAAAACTTAGATGCTTCTCACCACAGGCTGGCTGGTTACTTTTCAGTCAGGTTCTCCCCTTTGATCAGAGTTTCAGTCGCTTGGTGGTGGTGGTGTCTGTAGATGTAGGTGGAAGAGAGAGAGCATGGCAGAATGTCTCTCCCTTTTATCATTTCCTTTCTTTCTCTTGGCTTTGCTTCCCCCCCTGCAGAGCCAGGTGAGCAAATCCCAAACTGACCAAAGGAAGGGGGTTACTCCCTCGAGGGTCTAACAGATTCTTTTGTTGCTGCCTAAGCCAGTGTCCATTGTTCCTGTGAGGCTGGGCTGGGTTTGTCCCATCCATGCCTTGACGAGGTGTGAACTGTCCCTCTGCTCTTGGAGAGTTTTTGCATGGGCTTGTTTTAAGCCATGAGGATACATTTTCAGCCTCATAACTTTATACATGAAATAAAGTATAACATTACTGTAACAATTACTATAACATCACTATAACAACCATTATCAGTGCCTTATGAGCCTTCCAAAGACCCCCAACATGACAAACTTTGCATTGGATACCACACAATCATTTTATAAAGATGAACATGGGGGTGTAGGGTGTTACCTCACATACAGAGTGTCACAGCGTGGGCTACACCCATCGTAACAGTGGTCAAGAAGGATGGGCCCGTCTACCTTCAAAAAGTGGGAGGGCTATGGCCCCATGGCATCCCTGGTTTCCGCGTCACTGGTCCAGGGCCCTGGCCACAGAGGAAAGGGAAGAGCCGCAGCAGAGCATGGTGGGAAACAGGAGGGAACCTGGGGGTGGAGTGTGGGCAGGGCCACGCAGGCAGTTTGAGTAGGCTTAGCCTTCCCCAGCCTTTGATACCCACCGCCCATGATTGTACAGATGAAGACCATAGCCCGGCATCATGTCTGGTGGCCAGGGATTGACAAAGACATTGAGAGGAAGGCAAAATGCTGTACTATATGTCAGCAAATTCAGCATGTTCCTGGCCCAGGTTGTCTACACCCTTGGTTGTGGCCTCAGACTCCTTGGACACATATTCATGTGGATTTTGCTGGACCTTTAGAAGGCTATATGTTTTTGGTCGTAGTCAATGCCCATTTAAAATGGCCAGACGTTTTCAGAATGACTTCTACTACAGCCACCAAGACCATTGGACATGCCTTGTTTAGCCAGTTTGGTTTACTGCTACAGTTGGTGAGTGACAATGGATCTCAGTTCTGTTCTGAAGAATTTCAGAGGTCCCTAGCTTCAAATGGAATTCACATACTCTCTGCTTCATACAATCCTGCTACAAATGGACTGGCAGAATCCTTGGTACAAACTGTTAAGCATGATTAAAAAGCCAATAAGGCTAGTCCACGTCATCAGCAGAAACTGGACAATTTCTTGCTTGTCTACAGGAATACACCACATGCTGCTACCCAAGAGTCACCTGCAACTCTTTTCTCAAAGCAATCTTCACATACTTGTTGTGACCCACTATGTGCTGATATTGCCTCACATGTACCCAAATCCCAAGCGATGCAAATTGAGCGATGACGTGAGATTCATCGTCCTTCTTTCAAGTTGGAGACTTACTATGGACTCACAACTGAGGTTCTGGAGTAAAATGGGTGCCTGGAGAACTTGTAAAATGTACAGGACCTGTTTCATTCATGGTAAAACTATCCAGTGGTATTTTATGGAATTGACACATGGATCAGTTATAGTCTCGACTAATGCTGGAGTCCAGAAATATTCCAGGAGGAATCAAATCTCCTTCTGTTACAACTCCTAATTTTTCCAAGTTGGTGGAAAAAACTTTGGTACCTCATGCAGTTGATTCCTTTCCACTGACTGTTCCTTTTGTTCGAGACGGTGCCATATTATCATTACCATGTTATTCCAAAAAAGTGCGAAAACCAGTTGTGCGCCTGAATTTAGAAGTTGTTTAGTTAATGAGCTGCTATTCCATGGCAGAATAATCCCTTGCAATTTAAGAGTCTGTGGTAGTCCACCCGCAATTTTGAGTTAGGTTATATAATGTTTCATATTAGCCATATAAACGACAATGTATATGTGTTTGGAAAGTGTTTTTAAAGTAGGGTGGAGGAATGTGATGTCCTGTCCCTTTAAATATCCACGGGGCTCTGTGCTCTCCCCAGTGCAAAGCCCCACTTTTGTGTTAGTTTCAGTTTTGCAGACAGAACAATAAAGCTACCACAGCAGACAGCTGTGTGTCCATCAGCTCCCTCTGCATCTGTGTGTCTATCTCCTTCTCTGCTGACTCCAGAAATGTAACAGTCCCTTCCCTAAAATAAAAATAATGCATAGCAGTTTGAGACAGCTCCCCTCCTGTACATCCTTCATGCTCCCACAGTGGCTTATTGTCTCCCACCACACCCAGCCAGTCAGCCTCCCTCACTTCATATTTATCACGGTAGTGCCTAAGGGCTGGCCAGGAATGAGGCCCCATTTTGCTAGGCACTGTACCGACAGTAGTAGATGGTCCCTGCCTTGGAGAGCTTACAATCTAAACAGACAGACACAGGATGGGAATGGGTAGAAGACACAAGCAGAGCAAACAAAGCAATAACAGCAAATATGTTAGTTCCATGATTTTTTCGGGGTGGGTGGGAGGGGGCAGGGATGGAGGGTTTAGTTCAAAGGGGATCCGCTAAATGGAAAGAAAAGGGAAGGGAGGTGAGGGAGACCAGGCCTGGGAGAAGAGGGTAAGAAGGGCACGTATGGAGTGAAGCTGAGGTGAAGAGTCAGAAACCATGAGGGAGGGGTAGGGAGAGGGGTGGAGCAAACAGCCAGTCAGCACCAGGCAGAGGAAATCCAGTCGGCAGTGGAGACAGTGCTCTGAACGTCCAGGGGTTCCTGCTTTGGCTGCTTCTGCCCTGACTGGCTGGACACTTGGCTGGCTCCTCAATGCAGTTCTCCCCTAAGGCCACACAGTGGGGGAGAGAGGCCCAGTAACCCCCCAAGTGTGTGCATGGGTCTCCCCTGAACAGTTCTGGGTCCAAGCACTGCTGCAGGGAGGGGCATGTTTTAGCCTCTTCCCCCAGTGCAGCTGTCCCTGTTTCGGCTGCTTCCGTTTCTACCGGCTGGAGTCTCTGGTTGGCTCCTACCTGCAGTTCTCTCCGATTATGCATCCAACGGTGGACCCCTCTGTGTGGGTTCTTCTCACCTGCAGTGAGGGCAAGCTTCCCTTTTTTCCTTTGGTAGGCTCCACATTGGTTTTCTGGGAGGCTAAAGTTCTCCAGCTGATTCTGGTCTCCATCAATTAACTAGTACAGAGACCTAGCCCAGATCCTTCAGGCTTCCTGATCCAGCCTCTTTTCTGACTGTTCCCCATCACTTAAGTACATATACCGGGCTCTATATCTACATGATACATAATTGGTTAAACAACCACAAACAAAGAGTAACTATTAATGGAGTGATGTCAGATTGGAGCGAGGTCTCATGTGGGGTTCCACAGGGATCTGTTGTGGATCCTGTCTTGTTTAACATCTTTATTAATGCAACCATCTATTATTGGTTGCATCTGAAGAAGTGGGTTTTTTACCCATGACAGCTTATGCCCAAACAAATCTGTTAGGCTTTAAGGTGCCACCGGACTCCTTGTTGTTTTTGTGGATACAGACTAACATGGCTACCCCTTGATCTTTATTAATGACCTAGATGTAGGAATAGAGAGCATTCTGATCAAATTTGTAAATGACACAAAGCTGGTGGGGAGGAGGGGTTGCAAACACTTTGGAGGATGGAGCTAAAACTCAAAGGGATCTTGATTAATTGGAGAACTTGGGTATGGACAACAAAATGAAATTCAACAAAGACAAATGTAAGATGCTATGCTTCGGGAACTAAAACCAAAGGCACAATACAGAATGGGGGATAACTGGCTTGGCAGCAGCACTGCTGAGCAGGGTCTGGGAGTTGTGGTGGATCACAACCTAAACATGAGTCAGCAATGCAATGCTGTTGCAAGAAAAGCAAATGCAAGTTTAGGTTGCATTAAGAGAATCATAGCATTCAAGTCATGGGAGGTGATAGTACTGCTTTACTTGTTGCTGGTTAGGCCTCAACTGGAGTGCTGTACAATTCTGGCCATCAAAGTATAGAAAGGATGTAGAGAAACCGGAAAGGATCCAGAGGCAAGCGACAAAGATGATCAAAAGGATGGAATGCAAGCCACATGAGCAAAGGCTGAGGGAACTGGGCATGTTTAGTTTGGAAAAGAGGAGATTGAGGGGAGACATGAAAGTGGTCTTCAAATACTTGAAAGGCTGCCATAAAAAAATGGAGAAAAATTGTTCTCTCTTGCCATAGATGGCAGGACAAGAGGCAATGGGTTCAAACTACAGCATAGCAGATTTAGATTAAATCTCAGGAAAAACTTCCTAGCTGTATGACCAGTAGGACAATGGAACAAACTGCCTAGGGAAGTCATGGAAACTCCTTCAGTGCAGGTTTTCAAGAAGAGGCTGGATAGCCATCTAGTGTTTCTGAAATGTGGCCACCAGGGCCTTTTTGTGCAACCACAGCCTCCTGGGTGGTGATTGGGGGGCGGGGGTGGAGAAGCAGCGGCCCCTCCTCCAGGGCTGCCAGCAGAGGTTGGGTCCTGCCCCCTTCTGGAACCACAAATGCTGGAGGAGAAGGCAGCCTGTGTGAGTTCCCCGCCTTCCCAGAGGTGGTAGGGCTTGGGCTTCTGGCTTCAGCCCTGCGGTGGCAGGCAGCAGGCTCCATCCCCTGGCTGGCTCCATCCCCTGGCTCCATCCCCTGGCTGTGGAGCTTCAGGCTCCAGCCCCAGCCCCGGACTCAACCCCCCCCCCCCGCCCACCTCATTACTCCTGGGCCCCACTGCCTCCTCTGGTTCCAGCTCCCAGCTGCACGACAGCGGGTCTCCCACCTCTTATGAGAGTGCTCTAACCACTGAGGTCTGGGCTATTCTGATGTAGAGCACCCTCAGTCTCTCCTGATGAAGCTGCTCCACTGTCTATAAATAATTAAGCCAGAAGCTGGGAATGGGCGACAGGATGGATCACTTGATGATTACCTGTACTGTTCATTCCCTCTGAAGCACCTGGCATTGACCACTGTCGGAAGATGGGATGCTGGGCTGGATGGAGCTTTGGTCTGATCCAGTATGGCCATTCTTATGCTCTTAGTGATTGACACAGGGGGACTGGACCCAGGGTCTCCCATGTGGGTGCCCCAATCACTGGACCGCAGAGTCATTCTCTCTCTCTCATCCAATGACTATTTAAGTATTTATCCACAAAGGAATGGTCATTAGATGAGAGAGAGAGTGCGCAGGCACCCAGATTTAGGAGAAATGCAGGTTCTAATCTGAATCTGAATTTTATGGCTCAGGCTTGTCTCTACTTTCTATTAAAATTTCCTCTTTTCTCTGTCCTCTACTTGGCACTTAGAAATATCACGATGGATGGATAGATAAATAAATGATACTTTTTTTTTCTCTTAGAGAAGCACAAATTCTTTCCAGCCCAAGTTATCCATCTGCAGTTCTTTTTGTTTAAACTGGCAAATCCATTTTCAGGTCAGACAAACAACTCTGACAAATACAGCCTTTCCCACCCGATATTTGTAGATTAGTCACTGTGCATTTTCTCCATTCTGTAAGGTACAGTGGTACAGAGAATCCAAGAGAATATCGTGTGTGGTTTTAATGACTGCACAAAATTCTGGCAGGGGAACCACAGAAAAAGTGAGTCACACACTGGAACAGTCCAAAGCCTCAGTCACATCACTATCAGTCTGCAAACAGATGGTGGCTGTCTCCCAGGAGACTATTCCACCTTCAATGAGAAGTTACTGTGAGAAAATTCATGAGTCCGTACTGCACATACACATCTTTGCAGTGTCCCCTCACCGACTCAGGGCCTGATCCTTTACCATGCGGAGCACCATCAACTCCCATTGATTTGAGCATTGCTCTGACTTCTGTTCTCAGCAACTTGCAGGACAAAGCCCTAACTCTGGCAGGGTGTGTCAGGAACTGGGGTCTGAGTGGGGCCTTGCCGGGAGAGAAGTATTAGAAGGGAATAAACATCTTCTCCGGATAAAAGGTACATGTTGGGATCACCCAGTCGAGGATGCCAGAAAGATATTGAAATACAAAAAGGGCCACAGGAGGCTAGAGTGATGGCCTAAAAGACAATGTCCAGAGATATTTTAAATGTATTTAGCTCAGTAATTTATTAAGAGCCCGTCACCAAAGAGGCACCTGGTTGTGTATAACAGCAATACATAGTTAGAAATAATAAACTGGGCCCAGAGGGTCCCAGCACCCAATCCCACTCACCCAGGGTAAGTTAAATGATCATAGACAAAATGACCCAAACAGGAAAGCTATACAGGCAAGTATTGGAACTAGGCACAGAAGGATTCTACCAGACACTTTGGAGATGGAGCTCCACTGAAATAACCCTGCAGCTTTCCCTGGCCGTGGTGGCACTGGGGAGTGATGCCAGTACCTCATTCCTAGCTGACTGAAGAAGCAATGTGGTTGAGTGAACCAGGCATGGGACTAGAATCCACAAACTCCTGAGGTCTAGTCCTGATGCTGCCACTGAGTTGCTTGGGATGATGGGCAGGTCATATTGCGCGCCCGCCCCCCAACATCTTCTACTCAAGAGTTTTGTAAAGGGTAGTGAATATTTGTGCAACTCCAGGGGCCAAATTCTGAGTTTCTGAGCAAGTAATTTTACAGTTAAGATCCTGGACTGGTACTCAACTAATTTGGGTTCATTTCTCAGCTCTACCACAGACTGGCCAAGTCATTTAATCTCTCTGGGACTCAGTTTCCTGCCTATAAGAGATGGATAATAAATACTTTCTTACATCAAAGGGGGGTTGTGAAGATACATTTCTTAATGTTTCTGAATTGCTCAGATATTATGATGATGAAAGCCATATAAATATCAAGTAGGCAGATAACTAGAACTCCCATTGACTTCAACTACTAAACATTATTAATTAATTATTATTAGTATTTATTATTATTATTAAGTGGCCAAAGTTTGCTGTCATTACTTAGGCAAAACTTCCACATCACTTTGTTTGAGCCATAACCTTAATGGAAGTTTTGCCTACATTAGCAATAAGGAATATTATAATTTTTATTATAATGCAGAATATTGTAATATATTATTATTAAATCATTTGCCTGTCTAGCAATCTGTTGAAGGCATGTTTCTATACTCATCACTGTGGGAAGTGAGCACCTAGAATACCGGAGGATATTTATCAGAGGTGTTTCTTCAAAAGTAAGCTTGTCCTCTTTGAAATTAAATCAGGTGAGATTTCACTTTAAGTTCACAAATCTCTACACAGTGTCTTCATGTTGTAGCTCCAACCCAGATGTTTTGCATTTTTCTTGCCTGAGTCATGAGCAGAATGCCTGGTTATTGACCCAAGTTGGGGGCAGAACATCAAGAAATCTTTTGTGGCAAACAGTTTCCTGTCAGCTGGAAAAATGTTGGAAACCCTTTCTCATGAACTTATGTCCTACAGCAGCAGAATTTCCTGTGGAAGCCTTTTCAAAACTGCTTGGCACAGTGACAGGTTGGGTTTTTTGTTTTTTGTTCGTCTGTCTAATATATAACCACTGATTAGAGGAAAAGAGAATGTAGGTGACAACTTGGGAAAACTATGCAATAAGTATGTTTTCCTAAGTCAGTTTGGTTCTTGGAGCAAAAGATACTTATGGCCAGAAGAATATAGTAATTGTATTATGCTTGTTATTCAATTTAACTTTTAATGATTAGATATTAGTATTCGTTATTTCATACATACATTGCACCAAAACGATGTTTGGCATTTGATGTAGGTCAGTAATTTAATCTCTGCAGTGGTGGAAACAGACTGTTTTTTTTTAATTGCTTTGTTTTTTTAAAAAGAAAAATGTGTTTAGAGCCTGAGTCGATTCCCATTTAAAGTGTGAAATTGATTTCAACAGGAGTTGGACCAGGCCTATAAGGCAAACCCATACCACTGTGCTTTCAATTCTCAGGTGATAAGGGACAAGAGAAATGAATTTGAAAGCCTATGGTTGTAACAGGCTGGCAGTGTTTGCCTGAAATACCCCAACCCATCAGCACTTGTAGATCCTAATGGGAAAGAGGTGAGTGAGTTCTGCACACTGACTGAGATAGATATCTTGTTACCACATCTCGACATAGGGGAGGTGAGAGTGGCTCTCTGATGAAAGATCTAGGGTGCGGGATGAGCAGTTATTAGGAAGGAACTCTAGGAGCAGGCAAGCCTGGAATGAAGACCTGAGTTCAATGTTATTATGGTATCTTATTGTTTGTTTTTTTGGTCAATCAAGCAGGAAGGGGGTATATTGGGAAATGCACCTACTTACGGTACTCATCTTTGATCCTAGATTTATATGACAAATATAGGGCATTCAGATTCCGTGCTGCTGGGTGCTATTATAAGGTCCTAGACTGATAGCTCCTGCAGTTGTTCCTCAGAAAAACCTCCCATCTAGCTCCCTGACTAAGGACTGCAAGATCAAGCTCCAGGATACGAAATGTATTTCACATTATTTTTTCCTCGGCAACACTGAATGTAATCTCATGAGCCGCACTGTCCCTCAAGTGCACACACATAGGACACCCACTGAAATCAAGGGATGCTGGTACACATTCTGTCCTGTCTTTATACTGTACTGTCCGTTAATAACATGCTCCAGACCATATAACAGAGTTTGGCTGGGTGAGTAATGTACATCTGCGTACCTAAATGGTCCTGTGAAGGGAGACACTCACCACCAACCCAGGAACCAAACCCTGCAACAAACCCCGGTGCCAACTCTGTCCACATATCTATTGAAGGGACACCATCATAGGACCTAACCACATCAGCCACACCATCAGGGGCTCGTTCACCTGCACATCTACCAATGTGATGTATGCCATCATGTGCCAGCAATGCCCCTCTGCCATATACATTGGCCAAACCGGACAGTCTCTACGCAAAAGAATAAATGGACACAAATCTGACATCAGGAATCATAACATTCAAAAACCAGTAGAACACGTCAATCTCTCTGGTCACTCAATAACAGACCTAAAAGTGGCAATTCTTCAACAAAGAAACTTCAAAAATAGACTCCAATGTGAAACTGCAGAACTGGAATTAATTTGCAGACTGGACACCATCAGATTAGGCCTGAATAAAGACTGCGAGTGATTGGGTCATTACAAAGCCTAAACCTAATTTCCCCAATACTAATTTCCCCCTACTGTTACTCACACCTTCTTGTCTACTGTCTGAAATGGACCACTCTCATTACCACTTCAAAAGTGGTATCCCTTGGTATCCTGCTGTTAATTGAATTGTCTCGTTAGACTGACCTCACACTTGGTAAGGCAACTCCCATCCTTTCATGTATTTATACCTGCTCCTGTATTTTCCACTCCATGCATCTGATGAAGTGGGTTCTAGCCTACGAAAGCTTATGCCCAAATAAATGTATTAGTCTCTAAGGTGCCACAAGGACTCCTCATTGTTTTTACTCACCACCAGGGCCACCTAGTGGTCAGGTGGGGGTGTGGCAGGTTGTCTTCTTCCCAGGCACCTCCCTTTCTTACTGCGCTCCACCGTGCAGCGGTCTGTCCTTCCAGTGACTCTGCTCTTTGGCCAGATCACATATTCCTGTCTGTCCCTTTCAGCGTATGCCTAAAGCATCCCACAATGGGAGAGCCTTCAGGATTAATCAGGAGGCTATCCCTCTCTGCTTCCTTCCCTCTTAAAGGAAGAGGAGGGATAGGGGGGAATAAAGGATCTTCTCAGTTATACCAATGCTTCTTCATTTGCTCCTAAATGGGATCTCTGCAAAAAGAAGATTTATTCTGTATCACATGTAGGAATTAAAAAGAAATCAGTGACTGTGGTCGCTAAACGGCAGCCGTTCAGGGGCCATACAGTTCTCTTTGGCTCATTGTGCTGTAGTTGACTAAAAGTGACTAAGCAAACTTCTTTAGCCAACTAAGACCAGAGAAGCAAAGCGGACACCATCATCCTGTGCCAGAGTTTGTTGTGTATCTTTAACCCAGATGTCCCTGCAGACGCTTCTTGTCTTTTTTATACCATTCTTCAGGCTGTGAAAATTCTGGCAGACTGAATTGTTGATTTTATTAGTTGCTAATGGAAGTGCAAGTTTCAAAGTGGGAAATGGCAACATCTAACAACACAGACTGTGTTTTAAAGGGTAAGCCTTTGCACGGGGAACAGTACAATAAATGAGATGACTGAGATCAAGTTACAGCCAAACCAGTCACACCCTGGAAGGGTCTGTGCACAACCCTTACTTACTTGGACGACTATTTGCATGAGTACTCCCAATGGGCCTGATTCTCTTCTCAGTCAAGTGTAAACTACTTTAACTGAGCGGAGAATCAGCACCATTGATTTCCATGGGGTTCCTGGCATGAGAGCTCACCCCCCTTGAAGATTGCACAATTGGGTGGGAAGTGGGGCAGCAAGAAATACAAAAAAATAATTGATAATGCCACACAGGGACTTTGTTGGCATGCAGTATACAATGTTAAGTACACTGTCAGTGCTAAAATAAAATAATTCTAACAATTCCGTCATATTCCACCAGCAATATGGTATGAGGTGGCTGTGAGGATTAAAAAGTTCTGGGCCTGATTCTGCATTCTCTTTCCCCATGCATCTTCATTTGCACCTCTGCAAAGTGGAAATAAAACGCTACCATTCTGATTCACACTGATTGTTCTGTCTCATCTGATCATCACTGTTAACTTGTGCTCCACCTGTCTCTGTGTTGTATCCACCTGTTTTCTCTCACTGGAGATTGTCAGCTATTTCGGACAGAAACTGTCTTTTTGTTAAGTGTTTATACAACATCTAGCACAATGGACCTGGAACTTTTAGGCACAACCTATAATAAATATTTAAGTATAAATCAATACACAAGGTTGTAAGGCAGTGGAGAAGAATGCCTGCTAATTTTCAAAACACTTCATGTTAAAGAGAACTAAAAAAAAAAAATATGAGGGCAAAGATTTTATAGAACAAAATTTCATCAAGAGAAAATTGGCACTTCTTACCAAATTGAAAAGAACAGCAGTGATTCATAATTAATTCTGCATTACAGACTCTTTCCTCACAAATCTGCCAAATATAATGGATTCGCAATCCAATTTTCTTTCACCATCTATGCGGGAATAAATCCAAACCTCAAATGATCTTGCAAAAGATTTTTCCTTTGTAAATAAACTTTTCCTTTCTCCCACCTGAAATGACTGAATTGTTAAAAAATGATGATTTTTGTGGTTCCCTAATGCTAAAGGATACTGGCTACCCTCTTCTGCACCCCCTCCAACCCCCCCACCCAACAAAAACAGATCTTTAAAAAAAAAAAGCAGGCAATTAACACTAGAAGTAGTACAGAGTTGCAAAAGCATTTGTTCCCTGTAATACACAATCTACCCCATAACATAAAATGAAAAATCCTAAAGAGAAACAAAGCTTTAGAGATAATGGGCCTGTTTTTCTCTTGGTATTATTGACATTTTCAATGAACACCCTTGAACAACTAAACTATCTATACAAGATTCAGCTGCTGCTTTTTTTTTTATTTGCTAAAGAGTCTATTTCTCTTAGTGCCATCTTTTTCTGTGTAAATACAAACACTGTTCTTTTCTCTTCCCACATATATTGTGTTCAGCTCTCACTGATGTGAGGTGTTTAAAAGTTTATATCTTTGCCCCCATCAGCCTATATACTACATTGGTTATTATTATAAAAACAAGAACACGTACACAGATATTATTTGACATTATTATAGAAGGGTATCTGGTCTTGTAACAGGGTGTGCTGTCTCTTTAAGACTAATCAAGGCCTGCTGGGAAGGGGGAAGCAAGCTGTAAAAGGGAGGTCTTAGTCTTCAATCTAGAGACCTAAGAGGGAGCAGTAGCTTACTGGGGAAGGCTCTTGGTGACTGAAATCTGGTTCACACATTGGTGGAGCAGAGTCAAGTCTCTGTCCACTCATTCCCCATCCACCTACACAGCAAGGGGAATGGTGGCCCTGCAGAAGCTGCTTTTCTGCACGTGTAGTCACCAGGGGGTGCAGTGGGTAAGACAACTTACATCCCTAACTCCTCTGTACAGGTGCATAGGGCAAACCACAGTCTTCCCTTTTATAAGAACATTTTTCAACAGGGCAAAAACTGATCAGTCTGGCAATAGTGGTCCTTGCAAGGCAGAGGCAAAGGGGTGCATTTAAGTTGCAATGTTTGTACGGGTAAGGTCAGAGTGGGCAACAGAGAATATCTAATGGTGTTTAGTTGTAACTAATAGAATCAAATAGGCTTCCCAGTGCCAGGCATTATCCATTTGGCCCTGCTGGCTGCTAGGATAGGCCCTTTCAGGATTGTTGTGCTCAGGTACTATGATGATGGGGGTGTTATAAATACCTAGGGAGAGACAGAGTGGATGTTTTGTTAAAAGATATGCTCTAGTTCAAAAGGAATTCGTCTGGGGAAGTTCTTTGGCCTGAGTTATGCAGGAGGTCAGGCTAGGCGATCACAATGGGCTCTTCTGGCCTTGGAATCTCTGCATACAAAATATATTTACTCCTGTTGTTTGAAAATCTACTGGCCATGTGACTATGAGTTGTACAAGAATGACCTATTCATGACAGCAGTCCCCATGCACAGAAATATTTACATGCAGGTATTTTTTGTGGGGGGAATAAATCTATTGCACATTTGTTTTTTAACACTGTGCCGGTTTCCCCCCGGAGTGCCATGTGGAACTGAGGTACCACTGAGCCCCCCTGGCCCACCAGCCTGGGCTCCCTTTACACTGTATTGCTGTGGCCAGCCTGCCCTTTAACCAGCACACATACAGGTAAGGGACACACCCCGCTGCAGTTACATGCACACAGGTTCTTTAACCAGCCCCTGCATGGGGAGGCACAGCTAGGGCACCTCCTAGCTCCTTAGGCACGCACCCCCCTCTGGAGTGTAAACCCAACATTATACCATCTTGCGCTGCACAGGGAACTGTACAGCGTAAGCTCATGAAATTCATCCCCTCCCTCAATGTGGAGAGGAAATATACAACAGCTTTCTGCCCCGAGTTATGACTTCCATACACACTGGTTTTAGACAAAGCAGAAACAAATGTATTAACTACAAAAGATAGATTTTAAGTGATAAGGGATAGCAATCAGATCAAGGCAGATTACCTAGCAAATAAACAAAACATGTAAACTAAGCTTAATACTACATACATCACATACTACACAGATCAGATATGAATAGTAAATTCTCACCCTAAATGATGATGCAAGCAGGCTGCAGACTCTTAAGGGGCAATCTGCACTGATTTATAGCTTGGAATCCCCAGGTGTTTCATTCATGGGCTAAAAATCCCTTTAGCCTGAGTCCAGCACTTTCCCCCAGTTCTGTCTTTGTTCCTCAGGTGTTTCCAGGAGTCTCTTTGGCTGGGGAGTCAGTGAAGAACCATGATGATGTCACTCCTCTGCCTTATATAGCTTTTGCATATGTGGGAGCCCTTTGTCTCAAAGCTTGGTTCCCACGCTGGTCAGTGGAAAAACACTGGTATCCCAAGATGGAGTCCAGCACCAGGTGACCTGATGACATGTCCCTGTAGTGTCATGGCAGCCATGAGTCAGAGGCTGTTTGTAGCGTCCTTAGGAAGCCCCCTTGCGCACTCCCCCATGGGAGATAAACTTCTTCTAAGGCCTATTGTTTTCTCTAATGGCCCTTTAATCTGATTGGGCCCTTCCCAGCCAGCCATCTAGACTGAGTGCATTCTGCCTAGTGAGCGTTCCCCATGTGTAAACACATTTGTAATAGATACATAGACAATATTCCTAACTTCAGATACAAAAATGATACATGCATACAAATAGGATAATCATATTCAGTAAATTATAACCTTTCCAATGATATCTCACATGACCCATCTTGCATAAAATACATCAGAATTATGCCATAATCATAACATACTAATATCTCTATGAAGAATATGGGGTGCAGTGTCACAAACACAACAATATTTTTTCTACCAACTACTTGCTATGTTTGTTCAGATCTATGGAACGATGTGTCCTGCTCTGGTCCATTTACCAGAATAGAAGGATGGACTATGTGAGTGAGGGGCTAAGAAAAGCCTGAATTGAGATCAAATAACTGCCAGCAGCTCACAAGACAGTGACGTACCTTGGAAATGGATGCTCGTGGTCACATTCTTTGCATAGTCACGCTCTTGGCAGTAGCGGGATCCCTGTGCTCTTGTTGCTTCCTTCTATCCCATCTAGTGCTGGGTGTTTACTTAAATTCCACAGGGAGAGATTTTCAGCTATGAGCATCTCTTTGCCAAGTACAGTTTTCTAGCTGGAGTAATATGATGAGTTTTTTGTTGCTGTTTTTTTAAGTTTTGTGTTGTTGAAAAGTGAGGCACTGATTTGGAAAGCGAAAGCTCCCTTTAGCCACAGAACAAACATATTACTGGGAAAGGTCGCTCACATTGGTCTCGATCCTGCAAGAGGCCCAGTGCTCTGGCCCCAATTTAGCAACGCACCTAAGTATGTGCTTAAAGTTAAGTGAAAACTTAAGCGCTTTTCTGGATTCAGCCCCTTGCAAGATTGAGTCCTTTAAGCATCTGTACATTAAACTGAAGCAGCATTGAAAAGTCTAATATTTTAGATGCTCAGATTCTGCTCTGGACACTTGCTTGTTTACTTTCTCCTGGAAATCTAATTTGGTGGTTGCTGGGCAAAAGAACTAAACCCCAGCGCATGTATGTAGAATCTATGAATCTATATTGTAAATGTGATCTGTGAGAGATGTGTTGCTAGGTAAACTCACCGTGTGAAAACAGATTCATAGCTCCTAAGTCCAGAAAGGACCATTATGACTAACGCTAAGATTTTGTCATGGTTATTTTTATATTTTCGGGTCAAGGGCAATAGACAAAAATTCACAGGAGCCGTGACCTGTCCAAGACTTTTACTAAAAATAACAGGGGGAGAGAGCTTGTGGGGGGGAAGGAATAACAGTTGGAGTCCCATGGGGGGAATGACAGCCCCAGCCCCACAGCGGGGCACAGCTGCGGCACTGCACTGACCTAAACCGCGGGGAGGGGGGAGGGGAAGGAGAGGGGAACACAGCCCAGTCTCCAACCACAGCTGTGAGGTATGGGTGTGTGTGTGCACAGCCCCAACTCTGGCATCGGCTGAAGCCGTTGGGCGCATAGTCCCGGCTCCAGCCCTGGCCGCAGCTGCAAGAGGGTGCACAGCCCAGGCTCCTGCCACAGCTGTGATGGGGACGCACAGCCCTGGCTCCAGCACTGGTCGAAGCTGCTTGTGTGTGTGCGGGTGTGCGGGTGTGCGGGTGCACACCCCATGCTCCGGCTGCAGCCATGGGGGGTGGGGCATACAGCTCTGGCTCTAGCTGAAGCTGCGGGTCAGGGACACACAGCCCCATCTCCGCCCCCGCTGCTGACAGCTGAAGTGAAGTCACGGTGGTCCGGTAAAGTCACAGAATTCCTGATTTCCCTGACCTCCGTGGACTAAATCGTATCCTTAATTATGATCATCTAGTGAAGTCTAGTGAAGTGAAGTCTAGTGAAGATCATCTATGATCATCTAGTGAAGTATAACACAGGCCATAGAACTCCTCCCCAATAATTCCTAGAGCAGATCTTTAAGAAAACATCCAGTCTTGTTTAAAAATTGCCAGTGATGGAGAATTCACCATAAACCTTGGTAAATTGTTCCAATGGTTAAATACCTCCACCATTACAAATGTATACTTTATATCCATGTCTGTATTTCTTGCAGAGCTTCCTGCTTGATGGCTTAGTATAGTAGAACCATCTTAACTGGCCTACTCCCGAATACCCAGAAATCTGTCAATTAGGTGAGTTTCACAGGATTACATTGTGTTAGGGGACTTTCACATCCATGTGTAAAAGAAAATATCAACCCTCTTATTCACAAGGGCCAAAGCCCGTGGACCTAATATACAGGAATAATGAAATTCTACCCATTCAGGTTCTACCGGGTCTCCCTTTTAAGGAATCCAATTGAGTGAACTGGCAAATCTCCATACATGCAGCATAAGTGTTTGCTGTTATTATTACTTCGTATTTATTTAATGTTACTTAGTAGCACTCAGGTGCCCCAGTCAAGATCAAAACCAGGATGCTGTTGTGCTAGGTGCTGTATATGGAGGTAGACAAGGTCTGTGCCCCAAAGAACTCACTGGGATTCTCTCTTGCTGACAGATAAAATGGCTAGGATAAATCTTTCACAAGATCCACTTACCTGTTGTATGGATATTGATCTCAAA
>QXTE01000135.1:4638310-4653736 GCA_003942145.1 Platysternon megacephalum
GGACTCTTCGGCTTGGAAAAGAGAAGACTAAGGGGGGACATGATAGAGGTATATAAAATCATGAGTGATGTTGAGAAAGTGGATAAGGAAAAGTTATTTACTTATTCCCATAATACAAGAACTAGGGGTCACCAAATGAAATTAATAGGCAGCAGGTTTAAAACAAATAAAAGGAAGTTCTTCTTCACGCAGCGCACAGTCAACTTGTGGAACTCCTTACCTGAGGAGGTTGTGAAGGCTAGGACTATAACAATGTTTAAAAGGGGACTGGATAAATTCATGGTGGCTAAGTCCATAAATGGCTATTAGCCAGGATGGGTAAGAATGGTGTCCCTAGCCTCTGTTCGTCAGAGGATGGAGATGGATGGCAGGAGAGAGATCACTTGATCATTGCCTGTTAGGTTCACTCCCTCTGGGGCACCTGGTATTGGCCACTGTCGGTAGACAGATACTGGGCTAGATGGACCTTTGGTCTGACCCGGTACGGCCTTTCTTATGTTCTTATGACCCAGTGATAGATAGGTTCAGGGTTACCTTTCTACAGACGACCTGGTTCTTCTCAGTTATTTGGCTAATGCCCAAAAGCATTCATTCAAATTAAAGTTTATTGATAAAACACAAGAAAGAACAAACATTTATATTGCAGCTATGGTTGGGTGATTATGCAAAACAAACTTTGTCCGACCTTATCAAAGTCTCTCCTTTTGGAGTCAAAATATCAGAGTCTCTTATTTTCAGAACAACCTTTCTTTGATGAAAAGAAAAAGGTTCATTTCACTCTCAGTCCCAATGTAAAGGGCATTCACTTATTCTGTTCTTAAACAGACAGACACAAGGTGGAGTAGAGCTAGGATAGAAAAGATGGATGAAGTATGGATTTTGCTGATGTTTTTGGCCGCTGGTGAGTTATGAGTGGATGCTTTGGCTGGCAAGTGACCCAGGACATTTGCTGCAATCTGGTCAGGACCGTTGTCTGGTTGGATCCTTTTGCCATAGACAAGGCAGGTTTGGATTAATGCAGTATTTTGACTTCAGGATTCAATGGAAAGCCAAGAGAGGGAGCTAGGACAGGAGGGGAGAAACAGTGGGGCAGAAGATAACACAGCAAGAGAAGAGAATAAAATACAGTAACTCCTCACTTAAAGTCGTCCCGGTTAACGTTGTTACATTGCTGATCAATTAGAGAACATGCTCATTTAAAGTTGTGCAATGCTCCCTTATAACGTTTTTTGGCAGCCGCCTGCTTTGTCCACCGCTTGCAGGAAGAGCAGCCCGTTGGAGCTAGCTGGTGGGGGCTTGGAACCAGGGTGGACCGGCAGCCCCCTTATCAGCTCCCCTAAGATCCCTGTGCCACAGCCACCAAGCAGGCTATCAATTGTCAGGCAGTTCAGATGTCCCTCCCCCCACTGCTATGTGCTGCTCCTGCCCTCTGCCTTGGAGCTGCTCCCAGAGACTCCTGCTTGCTGTGCAGAGGTGGGGGGAAAATGGGTGCTAATGTCAGGGTGTCCCCATCCCCCTGCTCCTGCCCCTCCCCCCTGCTTCTGTAACTTATCTCCACAGAGCAGGGGAGGACACGACAGGGCTCAGGACAGAGGGAGCTTGCTGGCAGCTGCTGTCTCAATTTGTTAATCTACTTAAAAAGGCAATGTACTTAGAGTGGGGTCAGCGTACTTAAAGGGGCAATGCACATCTCTCTCTCACACACATGGTGTGTGTCTCTGTCTCTCTCTGCCATGCTGTCTCCCCTCCCTCCATTCATGCTGCCTTGTAGAGTGTGAGGCTACATTAACAACAATGTGTTAATCCTTGAGGGCTCAGTCAAGTGCTAGTTCATCATTTAGCAGTAAGGCATTCCCTGGGAAATATCCCACCCTCTTTCACCCTCTGACTTCACCATCTCAACCAAGCTTCACAATCATCACTGCTGTGTACAATATTAAATTGTTTGTTTAAAACTTATACTGTGTATATGTGTGTATATATATATATATATATATATAAAATATAGTTCCCGCTATTTACATTAATTATCGGGAAATTGGATTCGCTTAACATTGTTTCACTTAAAGTAGCATTTTTCAGGAACATAACTACAATGTTAAGCGAGGAGTTACTGTACAGGATCTTATAGAATCATAGAATCGTAGGAGTGGAAGGGACCTCATGAGGTCATCTAGTTCAGTGCCCTGCGCTCATGGCAGGACTAAGTATTATCTAGACCATCCCTGACGGGTGTTTGTCTAACCTGCTCTTAAAAATCTCCAATGATGAAGATTCCACAACCTACCTAGGCAATTTATTCCAGTGCTTAACCACCCTGACAGTTAGGAAGTTTTTCCTAATGTCCAACCTAAACCGCCCTTGATGCAATTTAAGCTAATTGCTTCTTGTCCTATCCTCAGAGGTTAAAGAGAACAATATTTCTCCCTTCTCCTTGTAACAACCTTTTATGTACTTGAAAACTGTTATCATGTCCCCTTTCAGTCTTCTCTTCTTCAGACTAAACACACCCAATTTTTTCAGTCTTCCCTTATAGGTCATGTTTTCTAGACCTTTAATCAGTTTTGTTTCTCTTCTCTGGGTTTTCTCCAATTTGTCCACATCTTTCCTGAAATGTGGCATTCAGAACCAGAACAATACTCTAGTTGAGGCCATATCAGCCTGGAGTAGAGCGGAAGATTATGTCTCATGTCTTGCTTACAACTCTTGCTAATACATCCCAGAATTATGTTTGCTTTATTTGCCACAGTGTTACACTGTTGACTCATATTTAGCTTGTGATCCACTATGACCCCCCTAATCCCTTTCTGCAGCACTCCTTCCTAGGCAGTCATTTCTCATTTTGTATGTGTGCAACTAATCGTTCCTTCCTAAATTTCATTTGTTCTTATTGAATTTCATCCTATTTACTTCAGACCATTTCCCCAGTTTGTCCAGATCATTTTGAATTTTAATCCTATCCTCCAAAGCCACTTGCAACTCCTCACAGCTTGGTATCATCTGCAAACTTTATAAGTGTACTCTCTATGCCATTATCTAAATCATTGATGAAGATTTTGAACAGAAACATAACCAGACCCAGAACTGATCCCTGCGGGATCCCACTTGATATGCCCTTCCAGCACTGATAACTACTCTCTGGGAACAGTTTTCCAATCAGTTATGCACCCACGCATAGGTGATGTGTAGGGGAGGCATGCGGGGTCAAGTGCCCCCTGATTTCGGCGGGTGCCAAGCTGCCCTTGCAGGGCTTGCTCTGTTCAACCTGCCACTGGGGGAGGGTGGCTTTGTCCTTGTCCTTGCACCTCTCCCCTGGCACTTCCAGCTCGCTTGGCCCCTCCCCCAGCAGCCGGGCCCATGCGGGGAGCTGAGAGGGTGAAATGAAGCTGCTTCTCACGCCAGCTGACTCCGCTCAGGGTCACTGATAATTAGACAGGGGAACAAGGGCAGAGCGAGCTGGAAATGTGCCAGGGGTGGGGGCTCTGGCTCGCTTGGCTCCCTGTATGACAGCTGGGGCCGGGCTGGGAGCGGAGGGGCTGCCTCCCCAGCTGGGCTCTCGCAGACAAGCCCCATGCTGCACAGAGGCAGAGACCCTGAGCAGAATCAGCTGGCATAAGAAGCATCTCTGCCCTGCCCGGGCCTGGCTGCCAGGGAGCGGCCAAGTGAGATGGAAGTGCTGGGTGAGGGAGGCGTAGCAGGAGATGGACAGAGCCCTCCTCTGCATAGGTAACTGTGGTGGGGCGGGGAGAGCGCGGTGGCCCTGGGGCAGGCGCAGGGCAGGGGGTTACTGGGGACGGCGCTGGGAGCTGGGTCCCTCTGCTCAGTTGCATGTAGGGGCATTGCCTGCTCTCTTCCCCCTGCTGAGGTGTCTGTGAGGTCACAGGAGCTCCGGGGAGCCACTGATGCTTTCAGTTGGGCCGGGGCCTTCTGGCCCAGCCCAGAGGCACTTGCTTCCCACTCTGGTGGTCCCAGTCTCCCAAGAACCGGTGTGATTGGCTGCCCTGGCCCAGGGAGGTGGGGCTAGAAGGTTCCTCCCAGAGGCGACATGTGGGTCGATCACATGGCTGCCCTTTACATGGTGCCCCCGCCCCCCCGTATCATCAGGCATGAGTCATCTATACATCCACCTTATAGTAGCTCCATATAGGTTGTATTTCCCTAGTTTGTTTACGAGGTCATGTGAGACAGTATCAAAAGCCTTACTAAAGTCAAGATATACCATGTCTATTGCTTCCCCGCCCCCATCCACAAGGCTTGTTACCCTGTCAAAGAAAGCTATTAGATTGGTTTGACATGATTTGTTCTTGACAAATCCATGCTGACTGTTACTTATCACCTTATTATCCTATGTACCTTTGCATACCCCCTTGGATAACCCCCACCATCCATGAGGGCTGATGGCATGATAATGTGATGCGGTGGTTGAAAGAATATCTTTTATTGGACCAACTTCTGTTGGTTGAGAGAGACAAGCTTTGAGCTTACATAGAGATCTTCTTCAGGTCTGGGAAACGTACTCAGGCTGTCACAGCTAAATACTAGGTGGGAAAGGTTGTTGAGCATAAGTAGTTAACACATATTTAAGAGACCATTCAAGGTGAAGTGAAGCTGGCCTTCCTCTCAGGGAGAAAGTCCTTTAGGGCTGGTCCACACTAGGGGCGGGGATCGAAATAAGATACGCGACTTCAGCTACGAGAATAGCGTAGCTGAAGTCGAAGTATCCTATTTCGATTTACCCGCGCTTACCTCGCGTCCTCGCAGCGCGGGATCGACGTCCGCGGCTCCCCCGTCGACTCCGCGAACTCCGCTCGCCCTGCTGGAGTTACGGAGGCGATGTGAGCGCGTTCGGGGATCGATGTATGGCGTCCAGACGAGACACGATACATCGATCCCCACTACATCGATTTCTACCCGCCGATCCGGGCGGGTAGTGTGGACCTAGCCTTAGATGAGACAAGATGACTTGCAGTGCTGGCAGATTGGGGGATGAGCTGGGGTAAAAGGATTCTATTCCACCCCCTCCCCCCGCAAAGTCTATTGTTAAGAATGTCAGAAAGGTGTAAAAGTGGGTGGCATATTTTATCCTCATTCTTTTGTCCACCAATTAAATCCATTTCCATAAGGCCAAACTGGGCATAGGTAACTTTGTTCCCACATTTTCTTGTAAACCAAGTATGATCTCACCACTGTCCTTGACTTGTATGAATAGGCCATTTTGTTTGAACTAATACAGTTTCTCTATCTGGTTTGCTTGCACTTTTTGTCATAAACAACTCAACCTATTTTTCTTATCAGCTTTCACATACTTCTTACAACTGAGCTTAGGATAACTTCGTAGGTTCAATAATTACAACATACCACAGGTCCACTTACAAAAACATAAGTGCTATTTAGCTGTATTAAGGGAAAATTCATTCTCAACCTCTATGTATGTCTTACTATAAAATATTTGTATGTACGAGCACTTCCTTCACTTCAAACTGGTAAATGTCTTTTCAATATCTTTTATTGTTTATCTGCACAAGAAAAACAGTAAAAAGGGCCTGATCTTGGTTTTTGTTACACCATTGTAATTAATAAAATAAATACCTATCTCATAGAACTGGAAAGGACCCCAAAAGGTCATTGGGTCCAGCCCCCTGCCTTCACTAGCAAGACCAAATACTGATTTTGCCCCAGATCCCTAAGTGGCTGCCTCAAGAATTGAACTCACAACCCTGGGTTTATCAGGCCAATGCTCAAACCACTGAGCTATCCCTCCACACCAGTGGAATTTTGTGGATGGTGCAACAAGTAGAGACAAATGAATGAGATTTTTAAAGTGTTTTGGGCAATGTAAGTGCATCTTGGTGCTTAGATAAAGCACCTGCTCTGCTGCAACTCAATATCTGCTACTGCAATAGACTCAACTCTATCCCACAGACATTCCTTGTTCTCCAGAGGCAGCATTTCCCCCCTTAAACGGCCACAGGAATAGCTATTTTTCTTCCATGCTGCTGAGTGGCAGAGCCACTTCCTGTCTTCCCATGCGGTTTCTCTAAAGCTGTGGGCTTGGTCAGTGTTGGATGGCAGTGAGCATGATTGTAATGCGCACTGACCAGAGCCATCACTAGCTATTCTGGGGCCCTACGCAGCCCCCCCGTGGGGGTGTGGGGCCCCAGGCCTCCATGGGGGGGGGTCTGGCTTGGGGGGCAGGAGGGAGCCACCCCCCAGCACTCACTGGTGGCGCGGCTGGGGTCAGGTCCCTGCACTTCTTGCCACCGGTGAGTGCCGGCCCGGCCCTGCTGCACTCCTCAGGGGCAGGAAGAGGCAGGGCTGGGGCGGAGAAGGGTGGGGGCCATGGGGAAGGGGTGGAGTGGGGGTGGGGCTGGGGTGGAGCAGGGGCGGGGGCCATGGGAAGGGGTGGAGTGGGGGTGGGGCTGGGGTGGAACAGGGGCGGGGGCCATAGGGTAGGGGTGGAGTGGGAGCAGGGCTGGGGCGGAGCAGGGCCAGGAAGAGGCGGGGCTGGAGCGGAGCAGGGGTGGGGGCCATGGGGAAGGGGTGGAGTGGGGGTGGGGTTGGGGCGGAGCAGGGGCAGGGGCCATGGGGAAGGGGTGGAGTGGGAGCAGGGCTGGGGCAGAGGAGGGCCAGGAAGAGGCGGGGCTGGGGCGGAGCAAGGGCAGGGGCCATGGGGAAGGCGTGGAGTGGGGGCAGGGCTGGGGCGGAGCAGGGGGGGAAGAGGCGGGGCTGGGGTGGAGCAGGGGCGTGGGCCATGGGTAAAAGGCGGAGCAGGGGCTGGAGCAGCACGCAACTGCGCAGGGCACCAGGAAATTTGGTGCCCCAAGTTTCCTGGTGCCCTACGCAGCTGCGTACTTTGCGTATGGGTAAGGATGGCCCTGGCACTGACAGTAGGAATACAAAAATGAATCTCTCTTGGTGCACAATGATTTTCCTTAGGTGAAGCTGCTTTGTTGTAATTGGAGATGACTGGTGGCTTTTCATTATGCTTTTCCTTGTTCTTTTCACATTGTAATTAGTTCTATTTTCTTATCTTCAAAGTAAATAGTGCATGTAGTGCTTTTCACCCATAAATCTCAGACAATAGGAGAAAGACAGAAAAGCTCCAATCAGCGGGGACATAATTGCTGTCTACAATAGTCACTAAATGCAACAGGAATAGGCAAGAGCAGAGTCAAATAATAGACAATAATTCAAAGATTCTTGCATGTTAGAGAGCAAAACCCATTCACTCAGAGGGTTTCTGCTTGATGCCTGCCTCCTAGGGCTTTGCTTTGCATGTGTAGAAAGAGCTTTTGCCTCACTCGAAGAGATCAAGTAATAGGTTCCAGCTGGTACAAGGATCCCAGGGCCAGATACAAAGCCTGCTGAAATCAGTGCAAGTCTTTCCATTGACTTCAATGGGCTTTGGCTCATGCCCACAGGGGCAACTGAGCCCAGATGAAGATGGTACAAGAGCTAGTAGATTCACAGAAATGCACCAGGACTTTTGCTCTTTGTCCATAGATACGGACCAACTGTCCCCACAGCACCAGGCACTGGCTTTCTCATTTCCCTGGGGGTGCTCAACTTCTGCTCCGCCCAGGCCCCACCCCCACTCCACCCCTTCCCCCAAGGCCCCACCCCCGCCCTGCCCCTTCCCATCCCATTCTGCCCTCTCCCCTGAGCACGCCCCATCCTCCTCCTTCCCCCTCACCTCCAGCACCTCCTGCACGCCACTGAACAGCTGATCCACAATGGGTGGAAGGCACTGGGGGGTAGGAGGAGGAGCTGATCAGCAGGGCCCGGTGGTGGGTGCTGAGCACCCATGGAGCGGGCGCCTATGCCCACAGCACCAGGGTTTCACCAGTTCAGTGTATAAATAAGACAGCTAGGAGAATTTCTGGACCCAGGGAACAACAGACAGTCCTGTACTGCCCCATCCACATGTCTAACCACCTAATATTTCTATTTATCATATCCTCCCCTCTACTCCACCTTTTTCTCTCTCTCTGACTGCACTGTTCCTTTCTTTTGGGTCTTCTCCTCTATTCCAGCAATAAAAATATTAATAATTTTAGAGCCACTTTTCACTCTTACTACCTCACTCTGATACTAACAACCGTTAATGTTGATTTTTAACAAATCTTGGAACACTGGGGAAGTTCCAGAGGACTGGGGGGAAAAGCTAACGTTGAGCTGTTATTTTAAAAGGGCAAAGGGAATGACCCAGGAAATTATAGGCTGGTGAGCTTTACACTGATCACAGGCAAAATTGTGGAAAGGCTAATATGGGACAAAATCAATAATGAATTAAAACATGATTGCATAATTAATGCCATTCACCATGGTTTTATGAAATAAAAGGTGTTATCAAACAAACCTGGTATTTTTTTGATGAGAGCACAAGTTTCGCTGATAAATCTCGATACAGCATACATAGACTTGTGTAAGGCATTTGACTTAGTCCTGAGTGATATTCTGATTCAAACAAAATTAGCTTTATACAAAATCAATGTAGTCCATATTGAATTGATTAAAAATTGGTTAACTCAGAGATCACAAAAAGGAATTGTAAATAGGGAATTGTCATCCAATAGGGGGGTTTCCAGTGAAATCGCATAGGAATCAGTTCTAGGCCTGGTGCTCTCGGCAACTTTTGGCACACGGCTCACCAGGGTAAGCCCCCTGGTGGGCCGGGTCGGTTTGTTTACCTGCCACATCCACAGGTTTGGCTGATCGCGGCTCCCACTGGCCACGATTCGCCACTCCAGGCCAATGGGGGCGGCAGGAAGCAGCGGCCAGCACATCCCTCGGCCCGCGCCACTTCCCACCCCCCCCATTGGGCTGGAGTGGCAAACTGCGGCCAGTGGGAGCCGTGATCGGCTGAAACTGCGGACGCGGCAGGTAAACAAACCGGCCGGCCAGGGTGCTTACCCTGGTGAGCCGCGTGCCAAAGGTTGCCGATCCCTGATCTATATCAATGATCTGAAAGAAAATATAAAATGATTGCTGGTAAAATTGGCAGATGGCACAAAAACTGGTGGAGTGATAAATAATTGCTTGGTGAACTGGGCCCATTCAACCAAGGTCCTACCTCTAGGAATAAAGAATGCAGAATGGGGGACTGTGGCAGGGAAAGCAGTGACACCGAAAAGGATTTGGGGGTCATAGTGGACAAGAAACTCCTCCTGAGCTCCCAGTGTGATGTTGTGCCACAAAGGGCTAATGCGATCCTTGGCTGTATAAACAGGAAAATAGTAAGTAGATTTAAGGGGTGATTTTACCTCCATACACAACATTGGTGAGAACAAACTGGAATACTGCATGCAGTTCTGATCGTCTGACAAAGTGGGTATTGACCCACGAAAGCTTATGCTCCAATACATCTGTTAGTCTTAAAGGTGCCACAGGACTCTCTGTTGCTTTTTTCAAAAAGGAAGTTTGCAAATTGGAAAGGGTTCAGAAAAGAGCTACATGAATGATTTGAGGTCTGGAAAACATGCCTCATAATGAGAGACTAAAAAAGAGAACGGTAATGGTCTAAAAGAACCCATGTGGGGAAGAGATTTCTGATATTAGACAGCTCTGTAATCCAGAAGAAAAAGGCATAAGGAGATCTACAGAAGTTGAAGCTAAACAAATTCAGACTAGAAATAAGAGGGTTTCTTTTTGTTTTTGTTTTTAACAGTGAGGGTAATAAGTCATTGGAACAATTTATTCATAGGTGTGGTGGAATCTCCATCATTTGTAGACTGGATATCCTTTTACAAGATATGCTATAGCTCAACCAGATGTTGTGGGCATTATGAAACATTTACTCCGTGAGGTTCTGGCCTTGGTTATGCAGCAAGTAAGACTAGGGGGTCACAGTGGTCCGCTCTGGCCTTAAAATCTATTAATCGATTAGAAGACACTGTTCCTGCTCCTTTCATATTAGGTCAGCACTCCCAAAACTAGGGTCTGTAGCAGAAAAGGGGAGGGATAGAAGGTGGGAGATCATTATTCAGTAAAAATGCACCCCTAAAAGTTTTTATTTTTTCTTGGCTAAAGGCACTTTCACGCTGGGTAATCCAGAGACTTCTAGGGCACTTGGCTCTGAATGATCTCTGTGTTCTCTTCCCCACCTTGGTAACAGCGATCCTAGATGCAGGAGAGTGAAGGAATTAATGCTGAATGTAGTGAAGACTATGACGTTGATGTCAAGTGCTGGCATGTCACTAGCCCACAAAGGACCCACTGCCACACCCAGAGACTCTTACTAGGCACAGTTTTATTTTCCAAAAAGGCAAAACCACAAAATACTCAGCCCATCCTCCCAGGAGATTTTCCCCTTTGCCTTTCTCAGTCCTTCCTGCTTCAGGGCCCACTACAGAATTCTTCTTGCCCTTATCAATGAGCACCACCTCCCAAAGCTTTCTCTCTGGGGGGGGTCCTTTTTCCACAGCAAGTTCCCACTGCTTCCTCTCCCAAGGAATCTGCTGCCACCACGCCTTCCTTGCTGACAGCCTGTGACGTTATATGATTCAAATATGACCATGTAGATCAGGGGTTCTCAAACTGGGGGTCGGGACCCCTCAGGGGGTCACGAGGTTATTACATGGCAGGTCGCGAGCTGTCAGCCTCCTCCCCAAACCCTGCTTTTCCTCCAGCATTTATAATGGTGTTAAATATATAAAAATGTGTTTTTAATTTTTAAGGGGGGGTCGCACTCAGAGGCTTACTATGTGAAAGGGGTCACCATTACAAAAGTTTGAGAACCACTGAGTAGATCATTGTTGCTATCACTGTAATAAAATTGCAAAAAATCTTGTGCAAAGTATGTCGTGTGAGGTGTCAATGGAAAAGTTATGATTTGCTGACTGTGATTGTCCTGTTTGTATGTGTATATCATTTTTGTATCTGAAGTTATGAATATTGACTATGTACCTGTATTTCAAATGTGTTTGCTCCTGTGGTAACGCCCACAAGGTAGTTTGCATCCAGTCTAGCCAGCACATTATGAGTGAACTATTCAAGTTGACGGCCCATTAATGAACACAATGCACCATGGAAGAAGCTTATGCTCACCTGATGGAACTTCCTGTGGATGTTTTAGCCAAAATATGGTAATGACTGCTTCTGTGACTCATCGAAGCATGCAAGGGCATGTGGCCAACTCATATGACACTGGACTCCATCTTGTGCCTGTACTTTTCCACTATCTGTCTTAAAAGCAGACCCTCCGCGTGGCAGAAAGTATAAAAGGCCAAGGAAGCATCTCCATTTTGCCTCTTTCCTGCTCTGATCTCTGGACTATGGACTTGTACTAATGGGAGCATTCTAACCAAAGGACTGATGACCTTCCAATCTTTTGGAGGCAACCAGAGACTTAACCAGCCAGCAGTTTATTCCATCACTCCTTCAAGCCTGATCCAAGAACTTTGCGATTATTGTATGTATTTGATTCCTTCAAACATTTTAACTCTCATTTCTTTCTTTTCTCTTCTCTTATAAATAAACCTTTAGCTATTAGATACTAAAGGATTGGCAACAGCATGATTATTGGGTAAGATCTGAGTTATATATTGACTTGGGTATGTGGCTGGTCCTTTGGGATCAGAAGAACCCTTTGGTTGATTAAATTGGTTTTAAATGACCACTCATCATTAAGTCTAGTGTCTGGGTGGTGAAAGACTGAAATATCTAAGGAGGCTGCATTTCTGACTTCTTGTTAGCGAGTGTGGTGAGATAGAAGTTTACTTTTGTTGCTTATTTGGTATACAGTAACTCCTCACTTAACGTCGTAGTTATGTTCCTGAAAAATGTGACTTTAAGCGAAACGATGTTAAGCGAATCCAATTTCCCCATAAGAATTAATGTAAATGGGGGGGTTAGGTTCCAGGGAAATTTTTTTCACCAGACAAAAAATAATATATTATATAGATACACACACAGTATACGTTTTAAACAAACAATTGAATACTGTTCACAGCTATGATGATCGGGAAGCTTGGTTGAGGTGGTGAAGTTAGAGGGTGGAAGAGGGAGGGATATTTCCCAGGGAATGCCTTACTGCTAAATGATGAACTAGCACTCGGCTGAGCCCTCAAGGATTAACACATTGTTGTTAATGTAGCCTCACACACAAGGCAGCATGAACACGAGGGAGGGGAGACAGCATAGCAGACAGAGACAGACACACACCTTCTGTGCGGGAGAGAGAGAGAGATGCACACTGTCCCTTTAAGTAAGCTGACCCATTCTTAAGTGCATTGTCTTTTTAAGTGGATCAGGAAGTTGAGACAGCAGCTGCTGCCCCAAGCTCTCTCTGTCTCTCTCCCTCTATGTCCCCTCCCTGCTCTCTATGTCTCTCTCCGTCCGTGTCCCCTCCCTGCTCTATATGGAGAAGGGGTAAGCAGGGTGCAGGAGCAAGGGAGAGGGGGACACCCTGACATTAGCCCCCCCTTCCCTCCCTGCACAGCAAGCAGGAGTCTCTGGGAGCAGCTCCAAGGCAGAGGGCAGGAGCAGCACATGGCAGTGGGGGGAGGGACAGCTGAACTGCCAGCAATTGATAGCCTGCAATTGATAGCCTGCTGGGCGGCTGCCACACAGGGAACAGGGAGCTGATAGCGGGGCTGCCGGTCCACCCTGGTTACAAGCCCCCACCAGCTAGCTGCNAGCAACGTAACAACGAAACAACGTTAACCGGGATGACTTTAAGTGAGGAGTTACTGTATCATATGGAAGAATAATCACCAGTTTTGGTGTGTGTCTTCCCTATTTCTCAGCAGTTTGTCCTGAATCTGGTATTCTCACTTGTGACCCACTGAGGCACAGTGACACAGCCTGACTCTTTATAGCCCCAGGGAATGACCTGTCCTCTTAACTGGCCAATCTGGGAGCACCTGTTCTAGCACAGGAGCGCTGGACAAGTCACCCTGTGACAGTCCTTTACAAACAAAGGGCCTTGCTCTCCACTGTCTTACTCTATTCTAGGTCAGTGTAATGCCACTGAAATCAATGGAGACTCACTGGAGTAATGTAGTAGTGAGTGTAACCGATGCCTGGGATAGGCCACACTGAGAATGCCACACTCAGGGCAGACTGCAAGAAATAGGGCAGACAATCCCCAAAGCTGGTGGTTTACTCGATAATTAGATTCACGAAACCCAGTAACAAAAGAGCTTCTGCAGTACCACACTGGTTAACCAGAAGCCTAATTCAGTCCCCTTTAGGCATCCCAGCCCTTGGCTCCCATCCAGGCAACCCATTTAATGTAGTGAGAGGTTATTGCAAACCCACTTCACCATATGTGAGATTCTTTCTAATCTCAAAGGAGCAGACACACATCCCGGGGTCAGTATGAATCTCATATCTTACCCAAATATCACAGTCCTTAGTAAACTAACTAAAGAATTACTAGTAAAAGAAAAGAAGAGAGTTATAAATGGTTAATGGATCATATACATACACGATTGCAAAGTCCTTATGTCAGGTTTGTAGCCCTGATGGAATAGACAGCTGGATAGTAGAGTCTTCCAAAAGATTGGAAGTTCCTCAGTTCAAGATGCTCCTTTTAGTTGTAAATCCACAGTCCAGAAAATTACAGCAGGAAAGAAGCAACATGGAGGGGTCTCAAAGTTCTTTTATATCTTTTGTCTGGTGCATGAAAAGTTACTGTCCCAGACAAAGCCCAGAGCCCCTGTATGTGGAAAGTTACTGGCCCAAGATGGAGTCCAGGGTCATATGAGTATATCACATGTCCTAACATGTTTTGCTGAATCACTGGGAGTGGCCATTGACTCCTGGCTGTCTGAGGCATCCTCAGGAAGAGCTGTCTGGACACCATGAGTTTCTTCAATGGCCCATTGTGAGAGTGGAGGGTCCTTGATAGGCCACCAACACACAGCTGTCTAGCTCTAATGTAAATTCTATCTGAGGGTGTCACCCAGGAATACAACACAGGTTTAAGCTACAAGTGCATGGCCAATATTCATAACTGCAGATACAAACATGATACATGCATATAAACAGGATATTCATACTTAGCAAATCATAACTTTTCCATTGATTTTTCCTGAGACACTGGTGCAAGCCCCACCCTGAAAGCTCTGCAATATTGCCACCATCTCCTTAGCTTAGCAAGATTATATTTGGATCCCATCAACTCTGCTCCTTATCAGGCCGGAGGGGCTACTAGGGGGTACAGAGTGATGTGAGACATTTACCCCAGAGCTCCCTCTCCTTTCCATCTCCAGAAAAATAATCTAACTACATGATATACATTAAAATGAAAGTTTAATGGAGGCTGCAGAGACTGGCTGTCACAACATGGGCCAGGTTCCTTCTCCAAATGTTTCTTAAAGTACGAGAGAAAAGTAAATTACCACATTTCCCAACACAACTCCTATGTGGTAATATTCTGTGTGTACAGTGCAGACAGCATGAGAGCCCTGCTCTGTGTGAGAGATCTCCCTAAGTCATTCATTCACCTAGATCAAGAGGAGAATACACCCCAGTCTAGACCTTCAAACATGAGCTTCAGCACCCTGGTCAGCACTCACTCCATTACATTCCCATATTCTTACACTATGTCACATGCATACTTGGGCGCTCACTGATGTGATCATACAGAAATAAGGCAAGAAACTAGCATTTCACTATCAAATGGTATCATACATATTTCTGGAGGGTGGCTGGGCTTAGGTAAGGGTCTGACTGTAACTTGTCACAGCAGTGGCTGGGTGTATGTCCTCTGTATGGGAATTGGGGATGTCAGTAGAGGAAAAGGAATTCATGGTCTACAATGTAACACAAATATTCCTGGCAATATTTTTGTAACACAGTCAAAACCCTGGCTTTAAGCAAAGGGTGATAAGTGATTTAGGAGGTCCATTTGCAGGCCTGGTCTACAGCCTGTGTGCTGGGGAGGATTTCTTCCCATTACTCTGATCCTCTGATGACAAAGCCAGAGGGTAGAGTGCTTCTACCATGGCCACATCGACCGAGTCTATCTCATCAAGACCCCAAGAGAAACAGCCCCCAGAGTTGGAAAAACTTGCTGGGACCCTCTCAACATGCTATAAAAATGCCAGGGCCTATCGGGGGAGGGGGGGATGGGACGACTCAGGGCTCTGGGCTGGGGGGACACACACCCTTGGGCATAGGCATAGTTTTACTTCTATTTCGGGGGGGAGGGAGAGCTGGCAGGGCTTGAGCCAGCTCTGCACAGCGGGGCCCAGGGAGGCAGCGCCACCTCTGCCCTCTGACTCACTCAGGAGGCCACCCAGCCTGTCTGGGCTGTGGGGGGATGCAACCAAATCATATAACTCAAAGGGGGGACTCAGTTCAAAAAGTTCGAAAACCGGTAGGGTGCAGGGAGGGGGTAGCTAGGGGCTGTGTGTGGGCAGGGGTAGCTCAGGGTGCAGGGAGGGGGTAGCTAGGGGCTGTGTGTGGGCAGGGGGTAGC
>QXTE01000135.1:4654278-4669542 GCA_003942145.1 Platysternon megacephalum
CTGTGTCGGGCAGGGGGTAGCTCAGGGTGCAGGGAAGGGGTAGCTGGGGTCTGTGTACGGGTGAGGGGGGGCTCGCAGTGTGACTCCCGGCTTCGGGGCGGGGGGCTGCCAGCTTTAGTCCCATGCTGCTCCCAGCTTTGTGGGGGGGACACTGGCTTCAGCCCCGCGCCACTCCTGGCTGTGGGGGGGCGGGGGGAGGGGCAGTGCCGGCTTTAGACCCGCGCGGCTCCTGGCTTGGGGGGCGGGGGGAGGGGCAGTGCCGGCTTCATCCCCGCGCTGCTCCGGGCTTCAGCGCTGGGGCTCGGGGAACCGCTGCCCTATGTGATGCTGGGAAACCAGCTGCCAGCTCCTGTCCAGGTCTCAGCTGAACGCTGACACAGACATGGCGGGAATTAGTCTGGCTCACCTGTGTGTTAGTGTTGCTAAAATAGATATTGGAGTTATACAAATGTGCTTGGTGTTTAGGCTGTATTGATGCTTTCCCACCCCCAGCTCCTCTGGAGATAGTCTCCCCCCCGGCAAGCCCCCCCCTTCCAGGGGAACAGCAGAGGCAGGCTCCGCTCTCACTGCCCCTGCTTGGAGAACCAGTCAGGCTACCTGATCTCTCCCCCCCCCCGCCAGTTACTAGGGCCTGGGGAGTTCTCCCCCTCCCCCCCCGTCACTCAGGCTAGCCCTGGGGGAGGGAGAAAGGAGCAGAGGGAGGCACCGGTGGGGGGGTCTGGAGCCCAGGTGCGGGGGCACCTCTGAATGCACCCAGGGGGCCAGCAGGAGCCACGGCCATCGCAGCCCCTCCGCCCTTCCCAGTACCTCCCAGGGAAGGGGTGGGCAGAGCAGCCTCCCGCTCCCCCACAGCGGGCTCAGCCCCCTCCCCAGCTGTGCCCCTCACCGGGCTCGCGCTAGCTCTGCGCTCCCGTCCCTGCCACTTCTTGCGGGGCTGGCGCCGGGAGCCAGCGGAGATGCCGCCGGTGCTGGGAGGCGCGGCGGTCCCCTGGCTGCTGCTGCTGCTGCTCTCTGCCTCCGGCATGGCGGGTGAGTGGGGCGCCGCCGCGGGGCTCGCTTGGGCGGCCGGCTGCGGGGAAGGAGCCCGCTCCGGAGCGCTCCCGGCTTGCAGGGACACGGAGCTCCAGCGCCAGCGAGTCTCGGCAAGGGGCATCGCCCCACCCCGGGCAGGGCTGGCCGCTGGCCCGAGCCTGGCGTGGTCCCCGGAGCGCAGGGCAGCGCTTCCCCGGGCAGCAGCAGCTCCGCGGGGGCCGGCTGGAGGTCGGAGCCGCTAGGTCCCAGCGCAGGAGCTGGCTGCCCGGGGCGCCCCAGGGGAGGCGCGAGGCACAGTCCGCGCCCCGGAGTGAACGTGGCAGTGGTGACCGGGCGGGGGTTGCAGTGGGACCACAGAGCTGGAAGGGGGCACGGCTGAGCCCGAGCCAGCGCGCAGCCTGGGTGGCCAGTTGGAAATGAAGCTGGTGGGAGTCAGTCCTAGCAGGCAGGTGTCTGAATGTCTCCTCTCCTGGGAGGCAGATCACAGACTCTAGCCAGGCGATACTCAGCCTGAGGCGCCGGCGCTGCCAGTGGCTCTTTATTGTGTCTCCTGGCCCTGGAGCTCTTTGCAGCACATGATGTTAAACCACAGAGTGATTTCATTTTTAACCAGCCTAAGTGATTAACCAAACAGGATGCTTGTATTATGTTATTAACTAATTGTAGTTGATAAAATAATAATACTTGGTGAGTCATTTTGCTCTTAGAATAATCTATATAAAATATTAAATGAAACAATGAATTCACGCTACTGTGACCCTTTTGGGTAATGTTGATTGCTAATTTGGTTCCTGAACCACAGGTCTGAGTACCACTGCTCTATCCCCATGCTGGAGATGGCATCTAAGAGCTGCACTTCCTGCTTTTTAATGCAACTTCAAAGTTGCACAGTTAAAATTAACACGGGGGAGGGTTAAATTGGTTGTTCGGGTTTTTCAAAAAATGCGCGTATGTGTGTTTGTGATGGGTGGGGTGGTTGTGTGGAATAAAAGAATTTGCTTGCGTTTAATAATCCTACTTCAGTAGTAACAGTCAGAGGCATGATCATGCTCCAAACTGAAGTCAGTGGTAAATCTCCCCGTGACTTCCAGGGGAGCAAGACTGCCCCCCAGTTTTTAAATTAATACATAGCTGAGATGAGTGGGGAAGAGAGATATGGCTGCCCTGCTTTGGCTGGAGGCAGCTTCCTATTGGTTTACTAGAGCTGGTCGAAATTCTTTTGGCGTAACTCTGTTCTGTCAGAAAATGCAGTTTTGTCAAAATTGAAATGTGTCATGAGAACTCATCAATTTCTTCAGAACTTTCAACAGGAAAAAGTCAAAACAAATAGTTCTGACTTTCTTGTTCCATTTTGAAAAGGTAACCTGTTTTATTGCAATGATCATTTTTATTCATTTTATTTTGACTTTTATATTAAAATATTATATTTGACAATATAATGTTTTTATCTTAAAACAATTGGACATTATTGAAACAAAACATTTTGGCGGTTGTAAGTCAAATTATTTCAGAACTTTTGTTCTGCAGGAAATTTCAGCTATCCTCTCCAATTCAGAAAGAAAACAAATTTCAACAGGTCAGAATTTCCTATGGAACAGCAATTCCATTCCTGACCAGCTCTAGGGCTCACAGAGTGAGAGCTGCACGTAGCAGAAAAAGACAAAGGGTACATGTTTCAAAAAAGGTTCCTAAATCACTTAGTCATGAATCCCATTGACTTTAGGCATTTTTGAAAATTTGACCCTAATTTTATTTTTCTCAACTCAAGGCTTAGATTTGAACTGCTAGGAATTAGTCTGATTCTGATCTCACATCAGTGTAAATCAAGAGTAGCTTAATTGAAGTCAGTGCTAGCAGACCTTAGAGAGGCACAGATGATTTCCCCCTCCACATCAGATTAGCTGCACTGGTTAGTGTGTTCCCCACCCTTCTGTGCATTCCCTGCCCACCCTAGAGGGATGGGGGAGTTAGTGCATCTCAATTGTCCTGATCTTGCTATCACCCCAGTACATAGAATGGCTGAATGGGTAAAATGGGCAAGAGAGTGTGTATGGGCGGCTTATGCCCCCTTGCTCCCCTGAACAATGGAAGTATGTATGCAATGCTCTTGCAGCCATGTCAGTCCCAGGATATTAGAGAGAAAAGGTGGGTGAGGTAATATCTTTTAGTAAACTGAGCTGATTACGTGGATGTGGCCAACCAACAACTCTCTGACACCATTTACTCTAAAGAATTCAAAGAAGACCCCAAACCACTGTTTACCCAGGAATTTAAGGATATCCTCAAATCTTTCCCTACACAACTCCAGGAGAAACTCTACAAACTCATCCCCCATGAACTGACCCCAGGGACCTTCTACATGCTCCCCGTGATACACAAACAAGGGAACCCAGGCAGACCCATCATATCTGGCCCTGCACTCTTACTGAAGGAATATCAGGACTCTTAGAAACCATCCTCAAGCCACTCACCATCCAAAGGGTCAGCTTCCTCCAGGACATTAACCCATCTAAATTTAAAAAGTAGACAATGTGCTTGTTTTTCTTCTCACTTACACAGTTGTCACTTACACAGTTGTCATACAAGTGTATCTTCTTTGACTTCAATGGTGTTACTCCTGTTTTACACTGGTGAACCTGGAACAATGAACCAGTATGCCACATTTATGTCTTGCTATAGTGTAAATCAGAAGTATTCTACTGAAGTCAAAGGAATTCCAGCAGTGTAAAAGCAAAGCTGGTGACTTCAGTCAAGTATCAATATGGTATAAAATGTATGCAGTTGGGTGTGATGTCCACCTGGAGAACTACTAAGCTAACTAAAAGCAAAAGGGGGTAAGCCAAGGAGTTTTATTGCTTCCTAGATCATTTGAAAGTGCATTTCCTTGTGTGATGCACTAGCATAAAATATATCTGAACTAGTGCTGGTTGGGAACTTTACACTGAAATAGTGGAGTCTCCCAAGGATCTGTACTGTGACCTGTGGTGTTTAACATATTCATAAATGATCTGGGAAAAGGGGGTGAACAATAAGGTGTCAAAATTTGCAGACCACACAAAATTACGCAAGATAGTTAAGTCCAAAACTGACTGCAAAGAGTTACAAAGGGTTTTCACTAAATTAGGTGACTGGGCAACAAAATGGTAGATGAAATTCAATATTGATAAGTGCAAAGAAATGCACATTGGAAAACATAATCCCAAATGTATATGCAAAATGATGGGGTCTAAATTAGTTGTTACCACTCAAGAAAGAGTCATTGGAGTCATTGTGGATAATTTTCTGAAAACATCTGCTCAGCAAGCAGCGGAAGTCAATAAAAAGCTAACAGAATGTTAGTATAGCAACCATTAAGAAAGGGACAGATAATAAGACAGAAAATGTCATAATGCCACTATATAAATCCATGGTACACCCACACCTTGAATACTGCATACAGTCCTGGTTGCACCACCTCAAAAACAGATATATTAGAATTGGAAACGGTAGAGAGAAGAGCAACAAAAATGATTAGCGATATGGAACAGCTTCCATGAGGAGAAATTAAAAAGATTGGGACTGTTCATCTTAGATAAGACACAACTCATGTGGTATATGATAGAGGTCTATAAAATCATGAATGGTATGGAGAAAGTGACTAGGGAAGTGTTATTTACGCCTTTAAATAACACAAGAACCAGGCGTCACCCAATGAAATTAATAGGCAGCAAGTTTAATACAAAGGTAAGGAAGAACTTCTTCACACAATTCACAGTCAACCTGTGGAACTCATTGCCAGGGGATGTTGTGAAGGCCAAATGTATAACAGGATTCAAAAAATAATTATATAAGTTCATAGAGGATAGGTCCATCTATGGCTACTAGGCAAGATGGTCAAGGCTGCAAATCCAGGCTCTGGGTGTCCATAAACCTCTGACTGCCAGAATCTGGGACTGAACGACAGGGGACGGTTCATTTGATAATTGCCCTGTTCTGTTCATTCCCTCTGAAGCATCTGGCACTGGCCACAGTTGGAAGACAGGATATTGGGCTAGACAGACCATTGGTCTGACCCAGTATGACCATTCTTATGTTCTTATGATTTTTTGACAGAAAATGCAGTTTCAAAAAAATTGAAGTTTTAAAAAAAAATTTGATTTACTGTTGGGAAAACTGAACATTTCCATTTAGCATTTGTTTGATGCAAACTGAAATATTTCAGTTTGTTGAACTGACCCAATATGTTTTGATTTGAGTCAGTTCAACATTAAACTACGTTTCCTTGTTGTGTCGCATTGCCTCATGGGAGTTGCAGTTCGGGGCCTCATTCTCCCCTATGAGATGGGGGAGATTATATCTCCCATGATGCAGCTGAGTCTGTCCAGGCTCTGATCAAGCTGCATGGAGTATCATAGAAGTCATTTACTTGCTGATGACTCATGGGAGATGTAGTCATGCCCTGGAGCCTGGTTTGTATGGAAGAATGCAGGCTTGAGGCACCACAACTATAACTCCCACGAGGCAAAGCAGCATAATAGGGACATGCAGTTTAACACTGAAATGATTTGAATTAAAATGTTGCCTATTTCCAAATCAAAATATTTTGGGAATTGCTGTTCCACAAAATATTTCATTATTTTAACTTTTCAGTCCCAATTTGGGACAAAACCAAATGTTTTAATATTGGAATTTCCCATGGGATGGAAATTCGAAGCTGGGACAACTCCCAGCTGGAGCAGCAGGTGGCACTCTAAATGCTTCAGGTCCTCTCTCTGTCATTCAGTTCCAACCAAAAGCAAAATTTTGAATGGTATTTAGGTCTATCAGTCTCTTGTATTTGGCACATTCCAGTGAATGCTGGCTGTGAAATTAAACAGATTTCAGCCACAGACACTGACTTTCTAATGTGTGGGGGCGGGAGGGAGGAAGGGGGCTGATCAGCAGGGCCTGCTGGCGGGAGGGAGGGGGGCTGATAGAGGGGCTTCCATTTTTTCCCCATGGGTGCTCCAGCCTTGGAGCATCCACGGAGTCGGCGCCTATGATTCCAGCCATCTTCTCTTATTAGCTGAAAGCTACACTCACATAAGGGAAAGGGAACTCTGTGAGATTCCTCTCATGGAGTTTTCCATACATTTTCCCATTGGCAGATGGTGTTTGCTCTCTGAAACCAGCGGATTGAGCCCCAAGATCCGTGTAAATCCACTGGCATGGGGCATGGGATATTTGTGCAGAGGTCCTGTATCTTTGCACAGGCTACCACTGCCTCTCTGTCCTCTTCAGGAACTCACAGGGACTTCCTTACTAGTTGCTTGACCTGGGTGCTCTGCAAATGGGCTAAGGGGATCCCAAGCACAGAACGGAAACATGGGTAAGGTAATGCCTACAGGTTCAGCGTTAATTTATCTACAAGATTTCCATAGGATTGATGGGGAGAACAAAACCACCTCCATGGCTCTGGGCTGGTCCCACCTCTTCCTGCCTCTGATCTGCCTCATCTCCATGCATGAATCCCAAACTCCAAAGCTCCCCCACAGAAGAGCATCTACAAGATAAGATAAGCAGGAGGGGAATGATGTTTTTCCACTAGTTTGAGATCCTATCCTCTCCCTCCACCTTCCCAGTACTCATGGAAGCAGAAGATACAATGTGGCCTTGGCTGAGAAAAATGCAGCTGGACCGTCTCAATGCTCTCCCCTCCCCCCACCCCCACAGAGCCAAGGGACATATTGGAAGGAAATAGCATGATGATTATCAAATATAACTCTGACTGTCTGAGGTACTGTCATTCATATTCTAGGAAATGTATGATAATGCAGCCAGGTGGCTAACTCCAGGGATAATAAGAGAAATTATTTAGAGTCCAGAAGCCTGAAAAGTGAAACTTTTTCTGACTCCACTTAGCTAGGAACTCTCATTATAAGTCATTACAGCAGCTCAGCTATGCTAGCTGGAAAATAATGTAAAAATATATACACAGCAATTTGAAATAATAATACATGATAAACTATTACACTGAGACCTGCTGCAGAGATAGATGCTAATGGAATGAACAGGCCCATTGAAAAGACACACTGGGGCTAGACCCACCAGGGGGACTTAGGCACCTAAGTCCAACATTGAGGAACCACTTGTATGCCCAAAACCCATGCTCAGCTGCCACCTAATCCTAGAGGCACCTAAATTCCCTAGGCACCCAGGTTTCTGCCAGTGGGCAGGCACAAAGCCACCCAAGTCCTGATGATGCTGAGCTGCCAAAGCCCTGGGGTGGATTCACACACTAGACATTCCTCCACCTATCTTACCTGCAGTGCCCAATCCCATAGGCATGCTCTGTGCACACCAATGGAGTGATGGTGGTGCCCCCTGCCCCTTTATACTCAAAAACCCAGTGGCTAGTACACACACCTGGGCTGTGGGAGACTCGGGTTTGAATCCCCACTCTGCCTGATTTGGAGCAGGGACTTGAACACAGGTCTTGCAGTTCCCAAGTGAGCACCCAAACCACTGGGCTATATTCTCATGCTCTCTCTGGCCCACTGAATATTTAATTATTTATACAAAGTGGAACCGCTTGAATAGGAGCATTTGAGGACGCCTCACCCTAGAACACCCTATAGGCCAGTGGTTAGGGAACTCACTTGGGAGGTGACTTAAACTAGGTCAGCCCTAATGCCAGCAGTGAATCCCATGTGAAGAGAGGTGCCTCCCTCCCTTTGAAGGGTGGGGATTAGGCCTTTCCCATTGGCTACCATAGGGAGCTCCTGCTTAGTGTGCTGGCTTCTGTGAGTCCCCTTTTAAGATGGCTAACTCTCCTCATGCATAGTATAGGGAGACTGGGACCTAACTCAGGGCTGTGAATCCCACTCAGTGGCAGGACTCAGCGTTACAATGCCTAAGGTATAACAATGCTGCCTTTGGTGGGACACTACTGAGAGTATCAATTCAGGAGAAATAGCTTGGAGCAGGGCAGTCACAGCCCAAGGCTGGGGCTCCTTTATTACTAAGGCACACCAAACCAGCCAGACAGAGAGGACTTTGGTTTTACCCCATTGGCCAACCAGAAGTCATACAAGCAATTCCCTCAGACAGTCCAGTTTACCACCAGCACCACACCTTATGGGGATGAATGATTATGAAACCAATACCCCAGTAAACGAAAAAATGTTCTCCCGATCCCAAAGGACCAAGCCCCAGATGCAGGTCAATATACAAGTCAGATCTTACCCACAAATCACGCTGTTACCAATCCTTTAGCATCTAACATCTAAAAGTTTATTCATAAAAAGAAAGAAATATAGATGAGAGTTAAAATCGGTCAAAGTAATCAATTACATACAGCAATGGCAAAGTTCCTGGTTCAGGCTTGTAGCAGTGATGGAATAAACTGCAGGCTCAAATCAAGTCTCTGGAGATTTGGATGGGTCATTTAGAGTCCTTTGTTCAGAGCTTCAGTGTAGCAAAGTTCCTGCAGAGAAGCAGGATTGAAGACAAAATGGAGAAGATGCAGATGCCTTTTATAGTTTCTTGCCATGTGGCCTGTGCTTTCTTTGGCTATGGCTACACTGGCGCTTTACAGCGCTGCAACTTTCTCGCTCAGGGGTGTGAAAAAACACCCCCCTGAGCGCAGCAAGTTACAGCACTGTAAAGCGCCAGTGTAAACTAATCCCCTCGTGGAGGTGGAGCACCTGCAGCGCTGGGAGCTAATCCCCTCGTGGGGGTGGAGTACCTGCAGCGCTGGGAGCTAATCCCCTCGTGGGGGTGGAGTACCTGCAGCGCTGGGAGCTAATCCCCTCGTGGGGGTGGAGTACCTGCAGCGCTGGGAGCTAATCCCCTCGTGGGGGTGGAGTACCTGCAGCCCTGGGAGCTAATCCCCTCGTGGAGGTGGAGTACCTGCAGCGCTGGGAGCTAATGCCCTCGTGGAGGTGGAGTACCTGCAGCGCTGGGAGCTACTCCCCTCGTGGAGGTGGAGTACCTGCAGCGCTGGGAGCTAATCCCCTCGTGGGGGTGGAGTACCTGCAGCGCTGGGAGAGCTGTCTCCCAGCGCTGGCACCGCAACCACACTCACACTTCAAAGCACTGCCGCAGGAGTACTCCCGCAGCAGTGCTTTGAAGTTTCGAGTGTAGCCACGGCCTTTGTTTCAAACAGAAGCTGCCCAGCACGTGGCTTGAAAGCCTTAGAGTTCTCTCCATAGGCATGTCCCTGCATGCTTTGCTGAGTCATAAGGTGTATCTGCCTTCTCTCAATGGGTCAGTTGTATAGCTGATGGTCCTTAATGGGCCATCAAGCAGACTAGGCAGTGCTGATGCCAAACTGTCTGGGGTGTCACCCACAAGCATGGCAGAAGTTTGAAATACAGACAGTATAGAGCCAATACTTATAACTTTAAATACAAAAATGATACCTGCATACAGAGAGCATAATCATAACCAGCAAATCACAACCTTTTCATAGACACCTTACTTGACCTCCTTTGTACAAGATTTGGTGCCACTATAGGACTTTGGTTGCAACGATGATCTATACGGTCACAGTTCATATTAATAATGTCACATAAGGGTATCTCTACACTGCCATTAAAAAAACCTGCGGCTGGCCTATGCCAGCTAACTTGAGCTTTCAGGTCTTGGGCTCGGGCTGTTTAACTGCGGTGTGGATGTTCGGGCTGTCCCTAGCTATTCTGGGGCCCTACACAGCCCCCCCGTGGGGGTGTGGGGGGGCCCTAGGCCTCCGTGGGCAGGAGGGGCTGGCTTGGGGAGCAGGGGGAACTGCCCCCCAGCACTCACCGGCGGCGCGGAGTGGTCTGGGGCCAGGTCACTGCACTTCCCGCTGCCGGTGAGTGCAGGCCCGGCCCTGCTGCAGTCCTCAGGGGAGGGGGGCGGGGCTGGGGCAGAGCAGGGGTGGGGGCCATGGGGAACAGGCAGGGCAGGGGCAGGAGCAGCACCAGCACACAGCTGTGCAGGGCACCAGGAAATTTCTTGCTCCAAATTTCCTGGTGCCCTACGCAGCTGCGTACTTTGCGTATGGGTAGGGATAGCCCTGCTAGGACCCTGAGAGGTGGGATGGTCCCAGCGCTTGGCCTGCAACCAAAGCTTGAAGGTCTACACTGCAATCAAACAGCCCCTTAGCCCAGCCCCACGAGCCTGAATCAGGTGCCATAGGCCAGCCGTGGGTGTCTGATTGAAGTGTAGACATACCCAGAGTCCCTATTCCTAACTCCTGGGTCTGTGTCTGATTGCCTTTATACTGTGAATCAGTAGCAGCTCTATTGAAGTCTTTGGGGTTACCAACCAACTAAAGTACCATAATAGAAATCACAATTGCCAACTTTCATGAGGTAAATAAGCACCCCGACTTTAACAATAAGCCAAAAATCAAGCTAATCCCATTTCAAAACAAGGCCAAAACAAGCCAATCCCTAAGAACCCCAACACTCTATGTGACTAGATCCCCCTGCGTGCAGACTGGGACTGTGGTGGGCCCACTGTGCACCCCTGACTCTCTCCCCCCTTACCCCTGCTTGTCCCTTGCCCCCCCTTGCCCCTGCTTGCCGGGAGCCAATCAAAAAAAAGAAGCAACAAGCTACAAGCCAAAAACTAGCCAACAAGCAACTCACAGGCCAATTAAGCCAAAAACAAGCCCAATTCATGCATTGTTTGGGTTTTTTTTGCAGGTTTGGCATGTCTGATAGAAATCTGTTAGGACATACCACAACAGTGTCTAAAGATATGTTAAAACTAAACTGAAAAATAAATCACATGAACCACATTCCCATGGAGACCTCTCATATTAAAGTAATAATCCAGTGGGTTTTTTACATTGATCACACTTTATATTAAGGTTCTTTTTGTAAATAACTTATAAAGGGGTAAGAAATCATTAATAGATGTTATGAGGATGTTACAGACATGACAAGAACGTCATATATAAGCACATCAGTAGAAGGTGTTAGAGATGGTTATAAGCCATCGGTATGAACCACCTGTTGGAATCTATAACAAGTCAATGGAGTTGAAATGAAAACCTGGTGTAACAGAGTGGAGAACTAGGCCCAGCCTTTTCACCATGGGAACAGAGGCTGCTAATGACAATCTGCTGCCCTAGGCAAAACTTCAGTGTGCTGCCTCAGTCCAGAGAGCCTGTATTGTGGGGCGGAGAACGTGGCAGCCTTAGCACTTACCCACAGACCTGGGTTGGGGGTTCCGGTTTGGGAGGCAAGGGAGTCAGGGGACAAGTGGGGGTTCGGGCTCCTCCTGCAGGGGGATGGAGTGGAGGAGGAGGAAGAGGAGACCATAGGGGAGCTCCTGTCCAACTGCAGCTTAGGCTGTTCCAGGGCTATGGGCACCTTGTCCCCCGCCACAGGAGAGGGATCGTCCAGCCAGCTAAACTGGCCAGACTGGGGAGAGCTGGAGGCTGGGGCATGTCTGGGAGGATGCAGGTGGTCTGAGGGCAGTGAATGCTTGTGGGAGACAAGGGAGATTGTGTGGGAGGCAGGTGAGGTATGGGTGATGGGTGTTTAGAGGGGCAGGGGTGCACTGGCTGCCTATGGGAGGCTGGGGAATTGGGCAGGTGTAGAGGGTGCTAGATGCCTGTAGGAGGCAGGGGTTCTCCTGTACCAGGTGCCCAGCTGCCCCTGCCTCTTACCTGCCTAACCCTACGAGAGGGGAGGCTCCTCTCTGCTGTTCCTTCCTGCCCTCAGATGTGATGCCCCTGCACTACGCATGTGGAGGTGCCCTGTGGCCTGCCCAGAGGTGAAAGTAAGCCGGTCTGGTCTGGTCCAGTGTACCGGTAAGAAAGTGCCGACCGTACCAGCAGGGCCATTGACGGGGGGGGAGGGGCAGGCGCAAAAGGGGCAGCTGTCCCAGGGCCCGGCATTTTAAAAGGGCTCCTGGTCCCTGCCGCCGCTACCCCAGGGCACCAGAGTGATTTAAAGGGCCAGGGGCTCCTGGCTGCTGCTGACATCACCACGCCAGCGGCCGGAGGCCCAGGCCCTTTAAACCGCCGCCGAAGCCCCAGGCAATGTGGACCGGGCAGTGCTGAAGGTCTGGCTGGGGGATTTTGGCCCCAGTCCTGCCCCTTCCATGCAAGGCCCCGCCCCTTCTGGGGGCCCAGAGCTGCCCCCCAACCTTGCCGAGGACCCTGGCTGCCTGAACAGATAACATCAACGTAGTTCACACCAGCAGGGTCTACACGGCGCAGCTAGAGCACTGCCTGTTAGAGCACTCTGCAGTTCCCATGCCTGGTCTGTGGCACCATGTGAAATCTGCTGCCCATGGCAGCTGCTGAGTTTGCCTATAACTAGAGCAGCCTTTGCATGAGAATTCTCTGTGTCACCTGTCATCATAGAAATGTAGGGCTGGAAGGGTCCTCAAGAAGACACTAAGGGCTGGTCCACACTAGGGGGGGGGTTCGAAGTAAGATACGCGACTTCAGCTATGAGAATAGCGTAGCTGAAGTCGAAGTATCTTACTTCGAACTAACGCGACTTACCTCGCGTCCGCGCGGCGCGGGATCGACGTTCGCGGCTCCCACGTCGACTCCGGTAACTCCGCTCGTCCTGCAGGAGTACCGGAGTTCGAAGTAGCGCGTTCAGGGATCGATTTATCGCGTCCAGACAAGACGCGATAATTCGATCCCCGGTAGTTCGATGGCTACCCGCCGATTTCGGCGGGTAGTGTAGACGTACCCTAAGTCCAGCCCCCTGCACTGGGACAGGACCAAGTAAACCTAGACAATCCCTGACACGTGTTTGTCCAATCTGTTCTTAAAATCCTCCAATGACGGGGAGTCCCTTGGAAGCCTGCTCCAGAGTTTTGTACTCTAGTTATTGTAACTTTGTCTGACAGTATGTTAAAGGCTTATAAATCTATAAAAATCCCTGCATATATTTGCACAGGTGTTCTGTCACATTACTCTGTGTCTGCCTCACTACTTTCTTGTGCTCTGTAAGGGTTGGAAGGTCCTGTGTGTTGGTGTGTTAACTTTTTAGTTAGAAGCAGAGAAAACGGGGGTGAAAAAGCTGGCTCTCATTGAAGTCCGTGGAAAAATTCCCATTGTTTTCTGTGTGGCTAGGATTTCATCTGTGAGGCATTAGCTGAATGAGCCCTTGCAGATTATCACATATAGCTGCAGGAAAAGGAAATACAAGGGATACAGAGATTTAAGGTACTTAGAATTACAGTTATACTCTTTCAGACAAAAGCTTCATATTCACAACATTGACTGGTAGGAATTGGTTTATAATTTTTGTAAAATGCTATCTGGTTATGTTATGATAAGCAAAATCTATTTTAAAATTGTGAGTCTCTTTATATTTCATGGCTGACCGCTGATACCTTAACATCAGCGTTTATAATAGAATGTCTGACTTCCAATGGCCTATCCAGACACAAATGTAACCCTCACAGCAGATTTAATTGTATTCTGAGGCTCACTGCATTATACCGGGCATACAGTACTTTGGGCCACCTCTTCAGCTGGTGTAACTCCAATGAATCACAGAATCACAGAAATGTAGGGCTGGAAGGGACTCCAAGAAGTCATCAAGTCCAGCCCCCTGCACTGAGACAGGACCAAGTAAACCTAGACCAGGGATTGGCAACCTTTGGCACGTGGCCCATCAGGGAAATCCGCTGGCGGGCCGGGACGGTTTGTTTACTTGCAGCGTCCTCAGGTTCGGCCGATTACAGCTTCCACTGGCTGCGGTTTGCTGGTCCAGGTCAATGGGGGCTGCGGGAAGCGGCAGCCAGAACATCCCTCAGCCCACGTCGCTTCCCGCAGCCCCCATTGGCCCGGAACGGCGAACCACGCCAGTGGGAGCTGCGATCGGCCAAACCTGCGGACGCTGCAGGTAAACAAACCGTCCCAGCCCGCCAGCGGATTTCCCTGACAGGCCACGTGCCAAAGGTTGCCGATCCCTGCTGTAGGAGATGGGACACTGCTCCCCCCCGCCCCCTCACATGGGGAATATGGGTGGAGTCATAGCCAGGAAACCTTGGGGAATGGGAAGGGATCAGTAGAAGAAATCCACTATTTTGCCTCACAGGCTTGGAAGCCCAGTTCTGTAAGTGCCTGGGGGTGGGTCCTACCCCCTCAAGGCCTGCATAGTTCTTGTGGGAAAAGCCCTCTTTCTCTGGCTTTACTACTGGGATCAGATTTGGGGCCTGAGTTATCTAATTACTTCTAGTTTCCACATTTTAGATGCTGTTCCCCAGTTTTTTTAAACCCCTTGTTACTGATTTTTTAATACATGTAACTATCAATGCCTTAGCATTGTGTGACTCTTAGTTTAAGCCATAATATCTTGTTTCCAGTGACAAAAAGTCTTTAACAACTCCCGTAGCCTGTCTTTCTAACACAGTTTCTTGTGATCTGCTGACATCTCTATTGCCCACAACTGTCCCCTCTTTGAAGACAATACGTTCATTTCTAAATAGCAAAAGAGTCTTTGCAATTCGGACTCACTCACTTGATACAGAAATGGCTGGTTCATGTCTATTAGTATGCAGACCCTTCCCCTCTAAAGATTCCTCTTTGCTTTTCAAGACTGACTTATGCGCTGCAATTTCTATGAGAATTAAAATAGCTGCAGCTGCACCACCTCAGAGCATTGTTTAATATTCCTTCAGCTGTAGGTTCAGAAACAAATTATACTTTTTGGAAACATAAAAGCATAGATGAAAGTTTTCATAAGGGCATTGAAGCATTAAATTTTCATAGTTATATATTTTATTCATTATATTCTTTATGAGAAAGCCATTCAAACTCAGCATAAAAATGCACTCTTTGTCCTGGGTATGTTCACTGGGAAGCAAAGAAAAGTGTGTGTGTGTGGTTTATGTTTTGGGGAGAAGGGGACAATTGACTAAGTTATACATGAGGCTAACCAGAAAATGAAATTGAGAAAATAAAGACAAAGTGCTAGCTAGCAGGTAGTTCACTTGGACAGGAGGAGACATAATGGGTCACATCCAAAACTTTTTGTGCATCATAGATGTTTATCCAATCCCCTTGAAACTGTAAAATTGGGCTGGAAGACTTCTGACACTTCTGTTTTCAGTCCTATTCTGAAATCCCATGAGAACAGTCTCGTGGTATTTCAGTGTTTCCAGTTCCTGCCAAAAGCCAGAAATATTAAGGCATGTGAACATGGGGTGAGATGTTACCAGAATATTTCAGAACCTCAGATAGGCTTGGCTCTAAAAAAGGGCAGAGGCTTAGTGGCTTGGGGGAATTTCTGAGTCAGTTTGCCCATT
>QXTE01000136.1:0-110908 GCA_003942145.1 Platysternon megacephalum
TTGTTTTTAGATTTACACAACCCCCTGTTCCTAACCCATTACACCCCCTCCTCGACCGTTGCTTCTTAATCATTCGTTTACCTGTGCGACATCTTTTCCGTTCACCTTGTCCGCCAGTGACTCCCCCGAGCCGCAATCGCATTCCACCTCTAAGGGGGTGCACAAAGAGAGGCCACCATGCTCATCGGGGTGTCTCACAAGCAGTTGGGTTTTGGGTTTGGGTTCCGGCAAAGGACTCCCCTGGTTGCTCCCTCCTCCTCCTCGGAACTGTTGCTGATGTAGCGCTTTCTCCGCGGATGGTCAAAGCCCCTCGGAGATAAAACGAAGTCCAAAGTTCTCACGGTGGTGGTGAAGGAGTCCATGTTTGCTCTCAGCAGCCTTTCCATGATTTCTAAAACACGTGTCCTTGGTAAGAGATGGCCTCCTCTGTCCGGCGCTGGGACTTATGGGGTAATGGTGATGCACTCTGATTGGCAGAGGGCCTTGGGAGGAGTTCTTAGTGGGGTCATACGGCCCACTTCCGGACGGGTCACCCTGTCCCAGAACTTGCCCTGGTTGGTCAAAATCTCCTCTTGGGGCAGTCCTATCAGGGCAAAACCCATGCTAATTGGTAGAGGGTGGTGGGAGGAGTTCTTAGAGGGGTCACACGACCCACTTCCGGATGGGTCACCCCACCCCAGAACTCACCCTGATTGGTCAAATCTCCTCTCGGGGCGGTCCTTGCGGGACGAAACCCATCCTGATTGGTAGAGGGTGCTGGGAGGAGATCTTAGAGGGGTCACATGACACACCTTGCTTCCAGTCATGTGGCCGCCTTGACCCCGGAAATAATATCTCCATGGGGCGGGACTTCTGGCGACAGGTGGGAGGGACTAAGGGATCAAGGGATGGGGCTTAAGGGGTACAGGGGCGGGGTTAGGGTTTGATTGACGGTAAGGCCCATATACTACAATACTCTTTACCCACTCTTCAGTCAGTCGGCATTCAGACAATTATTACAAATAAAATGATTATTCAGCTTCAAAGGCAGCTTGATTAATGTGCAGTTCTACAGAAAGTACCAAGGAAGAAGGACTTGACTTCTTTCATCAAATGCATCCAAGCAAAGAACAATAGCTCATTTAGGGCTTGATCCTGCATGGATCTGAGCATTCTTGCCTCAGTCCAGCAGAACATTTAAGCAGGTGCATAACTTTTCATAGAATCATAGAAATGTAGGACCTGAAGAGGTCATCTAGTCCATCCCCCAGCGCTTCTAAACCTTTCATCGTTTTTATTGCTCTCCTCTGGGCTGTCTCCAATCTATCTCCATCTTTCCTGAAGTGGAGCACCCAGAATTTTAAGCATGTTGATTTCAATGGGGCTTCTTACGTTCTTCAAGTTGCTTAAAGTTAAGCATGTGCTTATATGTTTCTTTGGATTGGGGTTAATGTGCTCAGTACCTTGCTGGTCTGAGCTCTTCTTCTGGATGAGCTGACAAGTTGGGAAATGTCTGTAGATCCTAGGAGTGCTCTTAAGCAGAACTACAAAGAAACTGGAGGGATCTGAGAGCTTTATATGGCATAGTGTATGGATGTGGATGCTTAAGGGATACGAAACATCATGCTTCAGGACTTAAATGAATCTCTAACTATTTGAGATCAGGGCGAGATGGGGGGAATGGCCAGCGAGATGGGGGGCTTCTTGTTGCCAAGAAGACTAATGGCATTTTGGGCTGTATAAGGTTCACATGACCTCCTGAGGTCTCTTCCAACCCTAATATGCTATGATTGTATGATTCTATTGGGCAGTTCAATTGAAGTCTGTTGTCTCTGCTATCTGCACAGAGCTGGGACAGCAAGCTAAAAGAACACACACACACAGCTAAACATCTAACAACAATAACCTCCCCCTTTGTTCTATTCTAACAGGTGAATTGGCCTATGCCTACTAGTCCACTTAATGTTTCTTTGAAATTCACACACAGGTGAATTGGCCTAAGGCTCTGATTTGAGCCAGCAACCTGCTAGGCAGCATCACAAAGAGCATCTCGGTTTCAGACACCATAAACTTACTCCACACTGACCACAAGCCAAAGGAGAAGTTGAGATGTTTATACAAACACTCAAGAACACACTACAAATTGCTGCAGCTGATGGATTGGACATGAAATAGGAGTTATTTCATTTCCTCCATAATTATCGAACCATCTTCCTGCCATGGCACCAGCAACTGTCCTATTTGGCACATAACCAAGAACAAAATTGCCACACACTGAGATAAGAGCAGATGTTGAATCTCTAAGTCAACATGGCAACAAAGCTCATCATAAAAAAATATGCTGACCAGCACAGACGTGCCAAGAGCACATCATTCAGTGTGGGAGGCGTAGTTCTGGTCAGAATCTTTCAGCCTCACAACAAATTCTCCACACCTTTTTATCCTGAGCCTCACAAGATCACAATGGTCAAAGGCGCAATGGTCACTGCTCAGAGAGGATCCCATCTAAATGGGATCACTCTAAATGCCTCTCACATCAAACCACTTTGTGGCACTCACCATGTTCCCACTCCGCAAGATGATGACGCCAACCTTACAGAGACTGAAGACCTGCACTCTCTCCAAGGCAAGTGAGTGAATCACCCTGTGCTCCAGGGGGAAAGTCACCATCTCCTGAAAAGAAGTAACCAGTACCCTCCAGTGCATTTGCAGAACTATCTAGCATAGGTGACTGTGGTTTTGTGGATGTGTTGACCCATCATCAAACGTTGGACATTGCTGCAATTCTATGCCTGTTGTGTTTTATTTATAAGGTGTAAGTATTTCCAAGTGGTGAATTTAATAACTGTTGTTAATTTAAAGTTTGTGGGAGAAAAGGAGGGACTCAGTGTTTATGGAGAATCCATTCTGAGACCTGTGCTGGTCTTTTAGGGTACGTCTGCACAGCAATTAAACACCCACAGCTGGCCCATGTCAGCTGACTTGGGCTCGCAGGGCTTGGGCTGCGGGACTGTAAAATTGCAGTGTAGATGTTCAGGCTCAGGCTGGAGCCTGGCCTCTGGGACCCCGCTACAGGGGAGGGTCCCAGTGCCTGGGCTGCTGCCCGAGCCCAAATGTCTACACAGCAATTTTTAGTCCCGCAGCCTGACCCCCGTGAGCCTGAGTCAGGTGACTGGGCCAGCCATGGCTGTGCTGCAGGTCCTTTATTCCAGTGTAGATGGACCCACAGAGTACCAAGTATAGCAGCCGGGTCACTTTAGTCCATCCCAGGTTTGGGTTTTGACTGGCGAGAGTGCAGCTAGCTACAAAGGGAGAAGTGGCACACTGTGTTCTGTGAGCTGCAGCATTAAACCAGAGGTCTGTGGAATCTTACTTTACAACTATGGACTACACGTGTGTGCTTCATTCCAAAAACTCCTAATCACTTAGCATCATAGAAGATTAGGGTTGGAAGAGACCTCAGGAGGTCATCTAGTACCAACCCCCTGCTCAAAGCAGGACCAACCCCAACTAAATCATCCCAGCCAGGGCTTTGTGAAGCCGGGCCTTAAAAACCTCTAAGGAAAGAGATGCCACCACCTGCCTAGGTAACCCATTCCAGTGCTTCACCACCCTCCTAGTGAAATAGTGTTTCCTAATATCCAACCTAGACCTCCCCCACTGCAACTTGAGACCATTGCTCCTTGTTCTGTCATCTGCCACCACTGAGAACAGTCTAGCTCCATCCTCTTTGGAACCCCCTTCAGGGAGTTGAAGGCTGCTATCAAATCCCCCCTCACTCTTCTTTTCTGAAGACTAAATAAGTCATGTGCCCCAGCCCCCTAATCATTTTTGTTGCCCTCCGCTGAACTCTCTCCAATTTGTCCACATCCTTTCCGTAGTGGGGGGCCCAAAACTGGACGCAATACTCCAATGTGGCCTCACCAGTGCCAAATAGAGGGGAATAATCACTTCCCTCGATCTGCTGGCAATGCTCCTACTAATGCAGCTCAGTCTGCAGTTAGCCTTCTTGGCCACAAGGGCACACTGTTGATTCATATCCAGTTTCTCGTCCACTGTAACCCCCAGGTCCTTTTCTGCAGAACTGCCGCTTAGCTAGTCGGTCCCCAACCTGTAGCAGTACATGGGATTCTTCCGTCCTAAGTGCAGGACTCTGCACTTTCCTTGTTGAAAAATGCTCATTTTTCATTCACTGCAAACCCTCTTCAGAAAAACATCATGCCGGGGCTGTGGCGCTGGGAAATGCTGCCCTGCTCAGTCAGCCCTCTCAACACTCCATGGCTTGATTACTTTTGACCTTCCACTCTTGGGATTTTTTGTGGCGATGACTGTGGTTTTCTCAAATAAATTGATCTGTTGGAGCCCAAACAGCTTTCTACCTTCCTCCCTAACCTTTGCTCTCATTGTCATTCCCTCTTTGTATTTTGCTGTCAGGCAGTCTAATGATAAAGGCTATTGAGTCCGAATGAGTATCTATTTTACAATGAATATATTGTCTGGGGATAACAGCGTGTCGTGCAGTGAGCTTGCTAGGGCAGGTGTTTATTTAAAGAAACCACTAGCACAGGGCATGGGCTGGCTCAGGGAATAGCAAATGAGAGACAGTGCGTACACCCCATGGGACAGTGGTTCAAGCCCAGTACAGGTGAGCTTCTAGCAGGTGAAAGGAAGGATGGTCCAATGGCTAAAGCACTAGCCTGGGACCCAGGAAACCTGGGTTCAAGTTCCTGCTCTTCCACAGACTTCCTGTGTCATCTTAGAGTTAGACAAGTCACTTAGCTTCTCTGTGCCTCAGTTTCTCATCTGTAATTTGGGGGCTTCCCTGCCTCCCAGGGAAGGGTTAAAGCGTGTGAGGTGCTCAGATTCTGTGGTGATGGGGGCTAGAGAAGTAGCTTTGATAGATATTGCCTGGGGGATGACCGTCTCTCCAAGTTCCCAACAGGGCTGTGATCAAAGAGCAGTCTCAGGCCATGAAGATCAAACTCCCCATCACCAGTGGAAATGAATCCTCCAGTGTGGGGGAAGCCAGACTGCACCAGCTCGAAGAGCGGCAGATTTCAGTCCTGGCACCTCCCATCAGCCCTGAACAAACGGCACAAATTGAGTTGAGCGAAGTCACCTCTCCCTGCCAGGACTCGGTGATGGGGAGAGTGTGGCCACCAGCAGCATCCGGCAGGGGATCGTCCTAGGGGGCTGGGCTCCAAAGCCACAACCACTCAGAGCAGGGTTTTGTTTGACTCAAACCCCAGCCCTGGAGGGAAATGGAGAAAAGGGTCTAATTTTGGTCCATTTCTAACAGCAACAAACTAAAATCTGAGGCACACACCCCAGGCTCCTGCCCATCAACTAGCTTCATCCAAATATTCCTGGTGATCAGCCGAAGACTGGCCACACCCCAGCTAACAGCAGGGACAGTCTTTTTGTTAAGTGTTTGTACAGTGCCTAGCACAGTGGGGCCCTGAGCTACAATGGAGCCCCTCGACGCTACCACAGTACAAGTAATGATACCAACGGGGCCACTGGGATCCCCGTCTGGCCCTGACCAGCTAGGCCTCTGGCATGTGGGCTCCCAAGCATCCCCTTCTTCTGCACTGTGAGGTCCCCACCCTGGGATCCTGCCTGAGTCCCACCCCCTCCCTTCCCCCCTTTCTGTCCTTTGTTCTCTGTACAAGCCCCCTTTGGGCCAGAGCCGGCTCCCACTGACTCAAGGCGAGCTTTTCCATTGGCTCCAATGGGAACAGAATCAGGCCCTAGATGTGAAAGCAGAGCAAGGAAATGTGCTGCTGTGATCAATCAAGCAGGGAGGTGCAGCTCCCATGGGGCTGAGAGCTCTCGCCAGCTGGAGGGGGGAATCTGACTCCCCGCTGTGCTGTGCAGTTCCTGCTATGGAAAAAACCCTCCCTCTGGGGCTTTGCAGCCTCCCTATGGACCAGCCCTGAGAGCTGGAGGAGCAGATGGAGTGGTCCCCTAGGGAGGGGAGAGGGGCAGAGAAGCCAAACTGGGAGAGTCAGGTTAGAATCTGGGTAAATATTTAGAGAGGACTGGGGGGGAGAAGACACACTCGAGGAGACACCCCGCACTAGTTCTCACCCACTTAGCATACTAACAATAACACAGCCAGAAGCAGCATGGGCTAGCTGCCCTGCATAAAACCCCACCCAGACCCCATGGGTACGTACTCAGGGAGCAGCCTGTGCCACCGTTGCCCATGCTGCCTGGCTACCCTGCTATTTTTAGTGTGCTAGCATGATGAAAGCAAGCCCTCACCTGTCTCCTTGAGCTGGGACTCACCCTCCCAGCTCCAAGTGTAGCTAAATTCAGCTCTCTCTCTCTGGGGGGCTTGTCAGCCTCCAGGCCAGGGAGTTCCAGGGACTGTTCTTAGCCCTGTCTTGCTTCAGAAAGCGATATTTTAAAAGCCCTTCTTGGCAGGCAGCCCTGTCATCCATGGCAGGATCCATCATAGAATATCAGGGCTGGAAGGGACCTCAGGAGGTCATCTAGTCCAACACCCTGTTCAAAGCAGGACCAATCCCCAGACAGATTTTTGCCCCAGATCCCTAAATGGCCCCCTCCAGGATTGAACTCACAACCCTGGGTTTAGCAGGCCAATGCTCAAACCACTGAGCTATCCCTCCCCCAAATCATAGGGTCTAGAGTTTTCCTCACCGATGGGCCCTGACACTCCCCATCCTCGCAGACTGTCCCAAAGGACTGGAACTGGAGCCAGGTGTCAACATCTCCTGAGTGGCCAAGGACAGGAGAACCTGGAGCAAGCTGCTGGCTCGTTCTCAGTCCACTTCAGGGAGAACAGGGGTGTAACAGCCAGCCCCTAAGCGAGCAGGGGAACTAGGGAATCAGAGCAGCAAACTGGGAAGTTTTGTGAGGGAGTGCTCCAGGGGAAGGAGGAGCAGCTTCGTGACCCAGGGATTGCGTTCGTCTGTTAGTTTGTTTGTTGTGTGCTTGCTTGACTGCAGTTTATAGTGTGGTCTGATGTGGCAGCTGTGTGCTGAGCCAGCTGAGCGCTTCCTAATGAGGCTCTAGCCCAATATCCTCCAATCTCTCACCCCTTTAGGGTCCCTTGGCAAGGGTCGCGGGGGCTAACTCAGGGAGAAGAGGGTTTAATAAGCCAGCTCCTAAAGAACCAGGGGAGTTTAGAGAGGGAGCGTGAGAGGCAGATACACCTAACAAACATACTCTAAACTTAGGCCAATAACCTCACCCAAAAACCCAAACCAAAACAAGCCCAAACCCTTCAGGAGTAAAGAGAATGCAGGCAGAAGTTTAGCAGCAGAGGTCGGGTTGGGGGCTATCCAGTTTATTGCACTGAATGCAGCATGTACGATTACCGGCCTTGTGGCCAGGTGGTGTATGTGTTCATTCAGTGCAAGCAGCTCATGGCCCACAGAGACCAAGTACGGGCTCTTGAGAGCAGAGTGGCTGAACTGGAGGAACTAAAGGAGACAGAGAGGTACATAGAGGAGGCATTCTGGGACACAGTAGAGTGGTCCCACCCCCCATTTGACAGCTTCTGTCCTGTTGCAGAGGATGAAAGTCTTGGAGAAGGAGAACATCAAACTGGAGCAGAGAGAAACAATCCCATAGCTGGGACCCTCCTTCCAGATGACGTCATGATGTCCTTTTCCACTGAGAATACCCCAGTTATTAGGAAGAGACAGATAGTAGTAATGGGCGATTTGATTATTAGAAATATAGGTAGCTGGGTTTATGATGACCGGGAGAACCACATGGTGAATTGCCTAGCAGGTATGAAGGTTGCAGACCTCTCAAGACACCTAGATAGATTTATGTGTAGTGCTGTGGAGGAGCCAGCTGTTGTGGTACCTGTAGGTACCAGTGACATAGGAAAAGGTAGGAGAGAGGTCCTGGAGGCCAAATTTAGGCCGATAGGTAAGAGATTAAAGTCCAGGACCTCCATGGTAGTATGGAAGAAAACAAAGTCTTCACTCTCAGGTTGGTTGCAACAAGTCAGAGACAGTTTATTTTCCTGACACTTGCAAGGGGAGAGTACACATGGGCAGGGGTTCCCCCCCGTCCCAGGCAGGTCTCTGTTAGATAAATTAGGGCAAGCATTTATACCTTTTGTTACAGACAATAATGATCAACAACTGCATCTTGTTTATACATATTCCTTCTGATATCTTACTTTTCTCAGCAGTTCCTGCTACAGTCTGTATTCCATTCTTATCTAACACAAGGTCGAAAAGACAGTATATCTTACAGGTTTTTTTTGTTCCACTCGCTTTCCACTTGCCCAGGCCCTGCCTGAAATCTCAGGTTATTAGAGCTAGTGTTAGCCTGACTCTTACTTTATTCCTAAAAGTTAAGATATCTGCATTCAAATTCCCTTTATCCTTTTCTCTGTTTCCACAGTAGCATTCTCTGAAATGTTTCCAGTTCCACACAAAAGGCCAGTTAGACCGGCAGAACTGCAGACTCTCAATGCGTGGATGGTGATGGGAAGAGAGTTTTAGATTTATTAGGAACTGGGGAACCTTTTGGGAAAGGAGGAACCTATACAGGAGGACAGGCTCCACCTAAACCAAACATAACCAGATTGCTGGCATGTAAAATTAAAAAGGTTGTAGAAGATTTTTAAACTAGGGGCTGGGGAAAAGCTGACACAGAGAGAGAAGCACATGGCTCGGGAGGATGTATCCCTTAGGGATTAATTTACTAAGGGAGGAACTCTATATCCTAGTAAAGAAGAGAGGAAAGAAGTTGGTAAAGTACAGATAGGAGCTAGTGAGGAACAGTCAAACGTAAGACAGTCACATTTAAATATAACACATGAAGGCAAGCAACTGAATAGTGACAAAATGTACAAGTGCCTATGTACAAATGCTAGAAGTCTAAATACTAAGATGGGTGAATGTGAATGCGTGGCATTAAATGAGGATATTGATATAACAGGGATACAGTAATACCAGGGTACAAAATATATAGGAATGAAAGAGTAGGGCACACTGGTAGGGGAGTGGAACTTTAAGAAAGCATAGGGTCCAATAAAGTAAAAATCTTAGATGAATCAAACAGAATCTCTATGGACAGAAATTCCATACTTGAACAATAAGAGTATAGCAGTAGGAATATACTACTGACCACCTGACTGTATGGGGATGGTTACTGTGAGATGCTCGGGGAGATTAGAGTGACAACAAAGGCCAAAAATGCAATAATAATAGGGGATTTCAACTATCCTCATACTGACTGGGTGTATGTCACCTCAGGATGGGATGCAGAGATAACATTTGTAGACAGCATAAATGACTGCTTCTTGGAGCAGCTAGTCCTGGAACCCACAAGAGGAGAGGCAATTCTTGATTTAGTGCTAAGTGGGCCACAGGGTGAATATAGCTGAACCGCTTGGTAATAGTGACCATAATGTAAATTTAACATCCTTGTAAGGGGGAAATGCCAACCCACCACAGTAGAATTTAACTTCAAAAAGGGGGAACTACACAAACATGAGGAAGCTAATTAAATGGAAAATAAAAAGGAACAATCATAAGGGTGAAATGCCTGCAATCTGCATGGAAACTAGTTAAAAATACAATAACAGAGGCTCAAACTAAATGTGTAATGCCCCCCCCCCCCAAATAAAAAACAGTAAGAGGACCGAAAAAATGCCATCATGGCTAAACAACAGAGTAAAACACGCAGTTAGAGGGAAAAAGACATCCTTTAAAAATTGGAAGTTAAATCAGACTGAGGAAAATAGAAAGGTGCATAAACTCTGGCAAGTCAAGTGTAAAAATATAATAAGGCAGGCCAAGAAAGAATCTGAAGAGCAACTAGCTAAGGCACAAAGACTTACAGCAAAAATTGTTTTAAGTACATCAGACAGAGGATGCCTGCCAAACAGTCAATGGGACTACTGGACGATCAAGGCACTGAAGGAGCACTCAAGAAAAACTAGGCCATTGCAGAGAACCTAAAATAAGTTTTTGCATCAGTCTTCACTCCAGAGGATATGGGGAGATTCCGACACCTGGGCCAGTCTTTTTAGGTGACAAATCTAAGGAACTGTCCCAGATTGAGGTGTCATTAGAGGAGGTTCTGGAACAAATTGATAAATTAAACAGTAACAAGTCACCAGGACCAGATGGAATTCACCCAAAAGAGTTCTGAAGGAACTCAAATATGAAATTACAGACCTACTTACAGTGGCATATAACCTATCACTTAAATCAGCCTCTGTACCTGATGATTAGAGGGTAGCTAATGAAAACCTTTATTTTAAAAAGGCTTCAGAGGTGACCCTAGCAATTACAGAATATAAGCCTATCTTCAGTACCAGGCAAATTGGTTGAAACTGTAGTAAAGAACAAAATAATCAGACACACATAGATGAACATGTTAAATTGGGGAAGAGTCAACAAGACTTTTGTAAAGGGAAATCATGCCTTACCAATCTATTAGAATTCTCTTACGGTGTCAACAAACAGGTGGGCAAGGGTGATCCAGTGGACATAGTGTACATGGACTTTCAGGAAGTCTTTGACAAGGTCTCACAGCAAAATCTCTTAAGCAAAGTAACAAGTCATGGGATAAGAGGGAAGGTACTCTCATGGGTCAGTAACTGGTAGAGAGATAGGAAACAAAGGGTAGGAATAAATGGTCAGTTTTCACAGTGAAGAGAGGTAAATAGTGGTGTCCTCCAGGGATCTGTACTGGGATCAGTGCTGTTCAACATATTCAAAAAATATCTGGAAAAAAGGGTAAACAGTGAGGTAGCAAAGTTTGCAGATGATACTAAATTACTTAAAATAGTTAAGTCCAAAGCAGACTGTGAAGAGTTGTAAAGGGATCTCACAAAACTGGGCAACAAAGTAGCAAATGAAATTCAATGTTGATAAATGCAAAGTCATGCACATTGGAAAACATAATCCCAACTACACATACAAAATGATGGGGTCTAAATTAGCTGTTACCACTCAAAAAAGAGATCTTGGAGTCATTGTGGATAGTTCTCTGAAAACATCTGCTTAGTATGCAGCGACAGTCAAAAAAGCTAACAATGTTAGGTACCATTAGGAAAGAGATAGATAATGAGACAGAAAATATCATAATGCCTCTACATAAATGCGTGGTACGCCCACATCTTGAATACTGCACGCAGTTCTGGTCGTCCCATCTCAAAAAATATATATTAGAATTGGAAAAATTACAGAAAATTGCAACATAACACACAAACCAGGGGTCAGCCAATGAAATTAATAGTCAGCAGGTTTAAAACAAACAAAAGGAAGTACTTCACACAATGCACAGTTATCCTGTGGAACTCATTGCCAGGGGAAGTTGTGAAGGCCAAAAGTATAACTGGGTTCAAAAAAGAATTACATAAATTCATGGAGGACAGGTCCATCAATGGCTATTAGCCAAGATGGTCAGAGATGCAACCCCATGCTCTGGGTATCCCTAAACCTCTACCTGCCAGAAGCTGGGACTGGATGACAGGGGATGGATCACTCAGTGATTGCCCTGTTCTGTTCATTCCCTCTGAAGCATCTGGCATTGGCCACTGTCGGAAGACAGGATACTGGGCTAGATGGACCATTGGTCAGACCCAGTATGGCCGTTCTTATGTTCTCTGTTGCATGTACAGCAGGCAGAGGGAACTGGAGCAGGGGAGAGGATATGCTGTTGCGGATGTGTACCTTTATCATGGGGGAGGGGGCGGGCGCTGGATAAAGCCACACCTCGAGCTAATTTGGCATGGCTCTTAGCTGTGATGCCCAGCTGTTTGACAGCAGCTGGGTCACTCCCCAATATCGCAGCAATGGGGGAAGAGTGGATGGCACAGATCCCAGCCAAGCACTTAGCAGCTCAGCTAATGGAGCCTTCCCAGAGGGAAAGTCCTCCTGCGGGGTACAGAGAGGGATTCTCCACTGGCCCCTGCGAGTCATTCACCCCCACATTGGCCTGATGAAACTCCACGCAACGTTGTCCTGGACTCTTGGCCTGGACTAGACTGTCTCTGTAACCTCCCCTGGTATCGGCAGCAGCAGCCAGGTAACTGTGATCGGCAGCAGCAGCCAGCTCGGTAGCCAGGCAAATAAAGGGCCTGGTTCTGCTCCCATTTACATCCCTTCTGCACCCGTGTAACTCCACTGACACCCGTGCAGTCACTCTGGAATGCAGAATCCAGCCTAAAGCATCAGGTGGCAAAACATTTCAACACAGACAAAAAGGTTCATTTTTGTCAGTCTCCCTTAGAAATGTTTCAGGTTTTCATCAATAAATGGAACCCCCTGGAGACAAGCCTCCCACCTGCAGGGCGCCTCCGTGCAGCCAGGTGTGGCATTGCAACGTCTTCTCAGGTTGGCACCATTCTTGTTCCCCCACAATCTGTCGCGTCCCATGGCCTAGCCCCCTGGCCAGCTCACCCAATCCATTCCCCTTCCAGACTGAACAGAAAAGTCCAAATACAGGAAACTCAAAATCGAAGGGCTTCAAGCCCGTCTCCCAACATCTATCTGGAACTTGCCGTTCTTGGCCTCTGGTACTCTAACACCTGTGCACCCCTCTTGGTCTGGGGGAGTGGTAGGGGAACCTTGGCCCCCCTCTCCTCTGGCTTCCAACCCAAGGAGCCAGTTTTAGGCTCTTTGATCCTTCTGCCTCTTCCCTGAGCTGCTCCTACCTTCCCCAGGTCTCTGGACTGTGCTCTGCTGCCTAGACCGGTGGTTCCTCACGGCCTGTCCTGAGCCAGCTATGAAGGTGCTTTCTCAAAGACCACTCCCAGCCCTTCCCTATGACAGCCGGCTGTACAGCGAGCAGTTCCTCTGCCTCCCACCTGTCCAGTGGTCAGTACCTACCTCCTCCAGTCTGGAGCTCCCCCTTGTCCTGTGCTCAGGCTTTGCCAGCTCCCTTCAGCTGCCCACTCCTGCAACCTGCCTTCCACTCTGGAGGGCTTAGCAGGCAACCTTCTGCCAGCACCTGCCTTTATGCTGCTCCCCACTCCTTCCTAGTTGGTTGGGGGAGAGGGGAGCCTTGCCTCATCCTCTCTGCAAGGCGTCAGGCCTTTAAAGGTACAGTGGCCGGATTCCTTCCCCATGCATCAGTCATTCACCGGACCCTATGGTCTCTCTCTATCTACTGGGCCCTTCCACACTTTTAAAGGGCCATGGCAGATGGCAGGGTGGGCTGGCCACTACATGCTACTGCCATCCCATCCCATCCCAAAATCGGCTAAGGAAAACTATTATTTTTTCCCATGAAAATATGAGCTTTGTCAAAAGGCCATTTTTTAATCTAAAAATATTTTTGAGGAAAACATTCTCCAGCTCTAGGTGAGAGTGGTGCCACTGCTCTTGCTCATGCTGTGTGTGTCACATGTGAAGGCCTGTTGCCATTGGATCTCCCTAGCTAGGTGTCTCTGCCCCTTTCGTTTGGTGGCCTGTTCTCACGCACCTTCCAAAGCACAGAGCGTCCCTGCAAACTGGCAAGTGACTGGCCGCTTCACTCCAGCGTTACACCCGCCGGAAGGAAGGTTGAGGCTAGAGGTGCCAGCTGCTATGCGCCGGTGATCTCCTGCCTGTGTAACTACATCGGACACTCTATCTGGTCTCTGCCCATGAGCTAGAGGGGACTCTGGTAGCAGTAGTCATGTACTGGGGCTGATTTACTCTGGGGTCGTCTGCCGTGCTAGTGGGTCACATAAGCACTTACACCTGGGCAAGTTTGATAGTCCACCCAGGGCACCATAGCTAAACACAAAGCCACCTTCCCAAAAGTGACCACTGAGCTGGGGTGCTTGGCTGGGGGCACCCACACGTCTCAGGTTAGATACCCCAAATCAGTGGCCACTTTTGAAAACACGGGCCTTAGCCAGTGTATCACAGCACAACGGGGCCAGATTTTCACAGGGTTATGTGCACACACCCCTTCCCACTCAGAAAGCAGCATTTGCACATGCAGACTGGGTATCCAGGCGTGCAGCTGCCCACTGAGCATGTGCAAACATTTGTATGTTTGTGCAAAGGCAGGTCCTGATCTGCTGGAACCCTCGGCTCTATGCAAATCCGCAGCACTGGCTGCCATGTGAATTTGCACAAGCCATGAGATCTAAGGAACCTCAGGCGCAGGGCAGAAACCCATTGCACAAGCCAGTTGGTCTAAACAGAGGCTGAAACTGACAATGAAACGAACAACGAGCTCTTGCTGCCTTTCCCTTCTCTAGCTCGTCATGTTGGTGATTAGCAGAAAAATCACATGGCTCAGAACAGTTCCTGCTCTCATTACTTCAGGAGGATCAGAGCCCATTTTTATTGCATCCTTGCCTAGGCTGAGCCATTGAAGCTCCAGGATCAAACCACATCTATTGTCTTTGTTCTAGGCCTTCGCTCTGTGCGGATTCCCATCTGAAGAGCCCAGGAAACAGCAGTGCACAAGAGCCCAGGGCTCTGCCTGGCCCATGGAGCAGGGCCCTGCTGTAGGAAGGACAAATAAAACAAACTTTTAATGTTTCAGTTGAACAAGAAACCAATGGAACAGCTGAGACGATGAGAGAGAAGAGCCGTGCCCTGGTGTGTGAGGCCAGCCCCTCAGCCATAGCTCCACTGGACTCAATAGGCCAGATCCCCCACTGGTGTCAATCAGTGCTGTTCTGTTAGAGTCAATAGGTCAGATCCCCGTAGGTGTAAATTGGCATCACTACACTGGAGGCAAGGTACCCAAATTCACACCAGCTGAGCTCTGGCCCTTGCCTTTTCAGGGGGGATTTCCAAAGGTTGTTGATCAACTAACTTAAAAAGACCCCCCAAAGCCAATTCTGTACCCTGCCTGGGTCTGGGATCTGGATCTGCACTCTCTCATGCTTGTTGCTAGATGTTGGCTGCATGTGTTCCCTCTGTATGCTGTCCCAGCTCTGCACAGGTAGCTGGCACAGCAGACCTCAACTGAACCACCCAATGACCACAAGATCTGTTAAGGGACAAAGGCACCCAGCCAGGTTTATTGTCAACGAAGCACGGTAATAGCACCTGGCAGACTCTACAAGGATACTAAGACATGTATGCCCTTGACAATGGACGTAGCTCAGTGACTGGCGGGACTTTCCATTCCCTCCTCGGCTGGACAAAGACACGCCCTCTGAAATATCTCTTTATACACCGATATAACCAAATTACATATTGCCCCTCTGATGTATTTAGGTGCCACCCTCTGATGTATCTAGGTGCCACCCATCACCTTGTACATGTTGGTTCGATCAAAACATCTCTATCCATCATACTGTCATCCTGACCTTATCTTTAAGATGGGTCAGCATGTTCCTGTTATCTTTGAGGGATGTGTTGGTATCGAGGTGTTCTGGTACCATGGTTCTGGAATGTGTTTGCATGTGTATTCTTGTGCCTAGCACTGTGTGTTTCTACAATATCAGCCCTGTTCTTGCCAGATTCTGAGAGCAGGGCCTGCCTCTTGCTCACAACTTAACTTTGCTTTATAGCAGCAAAGCTTTGACCACTACTTTAGTTCAGGCCTCAGGCCTCATACCGGGCCTCTGATAAAAGGGCTTATGTTTCAGGCTCTCTTCCTACTACAGTGCTGACTGTGCAGCACTGCCATCCCATGGGCACCTGCTGAGTCTCTCCCGGCTGACAAAGGTGTAGGGGAGAGCAGAGCCAGGCTTTGTGTCCTTCTTTGTCCACTCTCAGCTTGTGCAGATGTCAGTGTGATCACACAAAGGACTGACAGGGCAGCAGGTATTGTGAGCAGTGCTCTGGCTGGGCAGGGCTCTGGGACGTCCCTCCCAAGTTTCACAGGTCAGTCTGTCCCCTTCCCCTCAAACTCCTCCTTGCACAGCATTGCCTAATCAGCTGCAGCTCTTGACACATTCCCACTAGTGTCCCATGGCAGAGCCACGTGAGAGTGGTGGTACATCCAGGGCTACTCTAGGTTTCTCTAGTTAAATCGTATTCCTTACTGTCTGTTCATCTCTTGATCCAGGTCAGGCTGGACTGCAGAGGCAGCCTCTAAATGAGCAGCTAGGCCCTGGGTTGGTGCCATTCAAGTACCAGAGCCGTAAATTTCTCAGCCCGTCTTCTGGATCTCAGATAATTTATTTCTTGGAGGAGCAACACAGACTACCTGAATGGATGAAGACCTCTCTCTCCTCTCTTTCTCATGATTGTCACCATAGTAACTATACGTTACTGATACAAGTGGTCAGAAACTCAAAATATTTCCCACTAAATATTCCTTAGGAAAAATTATCCTCCGAAAATTTTCAGTCTTTCCTTTTCATTTCTGTTTTTGGTTTGGAGGATGTTTGGGTTTTCCCCGCTTTCATATGCATTTTTTTTTCATCTTTTCTCCCGTTTTTCCAGTAGGAAAGTAGAGGAAAGAATTACAAACAGGAGGGGGGAGGAAACCTGGAAAGAAATGAAAAGAAAACCCTGTATTTTTCAGTTACCAAAAACCAAAACAAAACTTTTTAAGTCAAAACAAAATTGGGGGGGGGGGTTGATTTTCCTGATAGAATTTTTTTTTTTTTAAATCTTCAAAATCAGTATTTTCCTGCTGGAAATTCTGATTTCTACGATGTCACCTTCAAGGATGGGGAAATGCTTCAGCTGAAAAATCTGGAGCAGCTCTAGTTATGGAGCACTGCTAGCTGCAGGAGTCACCCGAGCAGAAATGACTCTGCTCTAGTCCCTCCCAGACAGCGAGATCTTTGCTGGAGGATGCCAGTGCTAGGCTCCATGCCTGTGTATGCCATAGCCGCCACCGAAGAGACCGGCCTTCCATAGGGAATTGGTGACCTGGATTTCTGAGCCCACATAGGCCGTCATGTTGCATAGGAAAGCGATTCCTCCAACTTGACTAGCATGTGCAAGAGCAGCTGCTGCTAAGAGCTGATGCCCACGTGGTGGCTGGAGACTTGTTGTCCTGCAGGTCTCAAGGCAAGTGACTGTCTCCCACATCAGCCAGGGAGCGGCAGGCTCAGCAATGTCCAGCAGGGAGGAAGGGTGCTGGCTGCACTGGGCTCCCTCTCTGTCGTATCGTGTGTCTGACGTGCACCATTGCCTGAGCCAAACACCCAGGGAGCTGGCTGCATCCACTGTTTGGGAGCAGCCTCAGCTGGGGAGCAGCAGGTGCAAACTGATGTATAATGTGCCGCAAAGCCCACCCTCAGTGCAGAGATGGGGACACCTAGTGGCTCCATCACCACGAGTTTATTAAGAGATCTCGGCAATTTCTCTGGTTTGGGAGTTCTGCACACGCTCAGGGCCGGTGTAAGCACTAGGCGGCCGCCTAGGACGCCAAGATTTGGGGGCGCCAAAAAGGGGTGCCCCACATTTTTTTTATACTATTGCTTAGGGGCAGGTACCTGTCAGTCTCCAGCACTCAGGCTGCGCCAGCAGCCTCTTCACCTCAGAGTCTCCCCCGCTTGCCCGGGGGCCGCTCCTCCTCTCAGGCTCCCCGGCCCTGCTGCGGGGTGCAGGAGAAGGACGGCTGTAGGCGGGAAACAGCAGCAGCAGCAGCACGGCCTCTCCTGCCCCATGGCANGGGGAGGCGCAAGGTGGATGTTTCGCCTAGGGCGCAAAATATCCTTGCACCGGCCCTGCACACACTTGCTGTTGAGCATTGCCCTTTGCACTCAGTCTGGGGGGCTAGTAAGCTCTTGTACCTGGGGTACAACACCCCCAGGTGCAGAGGGCCAGCACGAGGCCCGGGCACTGCTTAAACTCCACTTCGGCTCTCGCACTGGGGGAATTTCACACGTTTATCCTGAAGCCTCATTTTTCACCAGAGTCCTCATAGAGCAACAGTGCCACCCAGTGGGCCAGTGAGTGCCATGGCATATTTCAGTGGCCTGGCTCACCCTTGCTCTCCTGTCCTGTCACTATATCTGTCACTTGGGGAGAGATTTCTGGCTGATATAGCTCTACTGGTACAATGCCCCGTGTATGGCGCCGTTATACTGGTTACAAAGGTGCCTTATGCCAGTATAGCTGATTCCCCCGCCCTACAGGAATAGCTGCACTTGTTCAAGTGCATCTATGCCCGTAGAGCTGCATCTATGCCACAGGGCAGTGCCAGGATAGCTAAAGCACTGCAAACGTCTGTGTGTAGACAGTTCCCATCCGCCGTGGGACAAAGCACATTACAGGCTAATGAGGGTTTTTACCTACCTCTTAAACTAAGGCCAGTCAACATAGCTTAGACGCCCCTTTATCTTAACAGCATCTCTTTTCACGACCTCTTCCCCTTCAGCCCAAGTACTGCCCCTGTTGCTTGCTGCTGCACATCCCCAAAGTATTTCTGGGCCTGACACAGTTGGAAGGAGTCACCCCCATTTTTATGTATTAAGGCGATGGAGAGCAGAGACTCAGGTTAAATGACTCACCCTTGGTGATCCTGAGCAAAGCTGGGATTTGAAGCGAGGCCTGCTGGGTCCTTGGTAGGGTGACCAGGTGTCCAGTTTTCGACTGGAACGCCCGATCGAAAAGGGATCCTGGCAGCTCCAGTCAGCATCGTTGACTGTCCGGTTGGCGGCCCCGCGCAGGTTCCCTGCTAGCCTCCGCACCGTGTGGCTCATGGGAATCAGCCGGCATGTCCCCCCTCCAGCTCCTATGCCTAGGACAGGGGTGGGGAACCTACAGCCCGCGGGCCAGATCCAGCCCCATGGTTCATTTCATCTGGCCCGCAGCACCCCCACACGGGGCTGGAGCCACAAGTGCCGGCTCTCCCCATGGCGGGGGCCAGAAGCCCTGAGTCTTGGCGCCCCCTCCCCCCGCCCTGTGGGGCAGGCCTATGAGCACATGCTCACTTCACTGCGGGAGGGAGTCCTGAGCCTCTGCGCCTCCCTGGGTGGATGAGTGGCCCGCCATTGATGTTTTTCTGTGGGTCAATGGCCTGTGACAGAAAAAAGGTTCCTCACCCCAAAACCTGCACTCCCAGATGGAGCCCTCACCTCCAGTGAAAATGAGAGAGTGAGTGAGGGTGAGGAGAGCGAGCAAGGGGTGTGTGTGTGTGGAGAGAATGGGGGCGGGGCCTCAGAAGGGGTGGGGCATGGACGGAGCCTTTGAGGAAGGGCGGGGCAGGGGCGGGGCCAGGGTGTTCAGTTTTGTGTGAGTAGATAGTTGGCAACCCTAGTCCTTGTCTATCACGTTAACCCCGAGGCTACCTTCCCTGCCTCTCTTGCATCTCCTAAATGCACACTGAACGCGTTGATCCTGTCTGCTGTTCCCCATCGCTTTTTACTCTCAGTCCGTTGAAGCTGACTTGAAAAATACAAGTTTCATTTCAAATTTCCTTAGTTCACAGAGAGTACGTAGGTTACTGAATTCATTTACTTACATTCAGAGCTCTTGGGGGCAGGGACATTTTGTTCTGTGTTTATACAGCGCCTCACACCATGAGGCCCTGGTCCAGGAGTGGGGCCCTGGGTGTTACCATAATACAATAAATAATACTAATAATAAACACAACAGAATCAATAGCTAAAGAGACTTCGTGCCCCAAAGCTGCCACAGTGCGGGCACCTTGCCAGAAACTTGTGCAGTTGTGTAAGGGCTGTATTCACCCATGCACTCATCTCCAGCGCCACCCCATGAGCCCCAAGCAGCCCATCATGGGCCCTCCTCCCCAATCCTTGAGGGGGCCATTTAGGGATCTGGGGCAAAAATCTGTCTGGGGATTGGTCCTGCTTTGAGCAGGGGGTTGGACTAGATGACCTCCTGAGGTCCCTTCCAACCCTCATATTCTAGGATTCTATTTCCTGGCCCTCAGCCTTGCACTACACATGTCAGCGGGTCATTGGGCTGAAAGTTTTGTCCCAGGGCTGGTGAAGCTGGATGAAGCAGGGTGTCTGGGATGCTGTGAATTGTGGCCCATTGATTTCAGCTGTGTCCAGCTATTTGGCATTGCCAGAGCAGCACAAAGCATGCATGGCTGAGTGTGCATGTCGGGGGGGGGTGTTTGTATACGTTAGGTTTTGTATGTTTGTGTGTGCATGTATGTATGTACACATTCGTGTGCCTACGTGTGCATGGTTTTCTGTCTGTGTGTGTGTGTGTGTGTGTGTGGTAGTTTGGGCATGATTGTTGTAGCCAATTAGTTCATTTTATCATTTGCTTAGCACTGTATTATCTATGGCTATGGTTATTTCATATGTCATCAATGTGTGCTATACGGATGTATCAGGATAGATATAAGCAGGATAGGATTCTAGAATTAAGACTGACAAGTACTCAGGAGTGCTGAGTGTGTATTAGGTATATAAGAAAAGCAAGGATGTAATGCAAGGCCTACTGCAAGATTTCAGCTTAGCCACACTAGCCCTTAGGTTTAAGGAAGCTTGACGTAAGTGGGTGACCTAAGAATAACCATATGCCAGGAAGGTTACAAGATTAGTGGAACAAATGTGACAATAGGTGATGTGCCAGAAAACTAGATGGCCATGTACCATTCTGGACCGCAAGACACCTGGTTGTTACATCATGGGATGTTCTGCTTTGACCACCGGTTACCATGGACATGTTTGCATAGATGCTAATGAGAATAAGAGGAACTAAGAGAACAACCTATGGAAAGCAGGGCATCCCAACCTTTATGGGGTGAGGAAGTACAGATATGGAAAAGGAGGGTTGGAACCCTCATACATATGCATAAGGTGGTGGGCATGGTCAGAACAACAAGATAAGAGAGGTTCCCTGGTTGGGCTAAAGGCGGAAGACCCAAGGGAAGACCCAGCAGGGAAGACCCCAGCAGGAACCACCTCTTTGTAGATGACCACCTGTTGGGAGATCCATCAGACTCTGTAAGATCTTTGGGATCTGAGTATGAATATGGCATTAGCCACTCCATGGACTTCCTTGGGGTTTATGCATTCATTGGTAATTGCAACTTTCATCGTTTGCTTAATAAAACTTCTAGTGCCGATGAGACACCGAACTTGTGAGTGTGTTTGTGGTCACTGTCCTCATTCTTTGTGCATTCATAGAACCTCCCGATCTCAGAAAATCACTAAAGGTGACTGTCAACTTGTTGAGCTTGAAACTTTAACACCAGGAGCCAAACTCACTGAGGCTTCAACCGGAACCATTAATTCAAATAGTGACTACATTGTATGTGTTTGTGTGTGCATGGATGGGTGTGTATTTCCATGTGCCTGTGCGCATGCTTTTTGTGGGTGCAAGTGTTCATGGTTGTGTGCACGGTTTTGTGTGTGTGTGTGCGGATGGCTGTGGCATGTCATTCACTTTTCCTTTATAACTGATCATTCTTCCAGCTGGAATCGTAGGACATTAATAAAGTTTCCAGACTTGAGGCCTCTCTGTGTGAATCCTGCCTGCCCCAGCCAGGCCCCTGCAATAAACCCCCAAGGGCTGAGTTTGTGTTCTTTGGGGTTTTTTTTCCTGATGGTGAAATGATAAGAGTCCCTGGGACAATCATCACGATGCTGTGCCTGAAATCCACAAGCGCCCGACTGCGTCCCACAGCGGGGCTTGGCGCTGGGTTTGTCTGTACAGCACCTAGTGCAATGGGTCCTGCTGTCACTTGGTCCCTCGTCACACTTTACTATAAATAAAGAATAATAATGCTCTCTGCCCACAAGGTGGCAGCATCGCTCCAGAGGGGGAAGCCCTGTGAAGACACCTGGCCAAGGGGGTGAACCGTCCTCATCCCAGCAACAGAGCAGCTGGTCCTGACTGTGCCCTGTCCCCAGGGAGAGAGAACAATTGCCAGCCCGGCAAAGGAGAGAGAATGATCTCCAGGCCTGCGATGGGGGCCTGACCCTCTCCTTTAGGGACTTCCCAGTTGAGGGACATTTTGGCTGAAACCAAACCCTGAGCCCCCGAAATCCCATGGCCTTTTTGGTCAGTTCCAGCCCTTGGGGCTGATCCTCCAGGGCACTGAGCTCCAAACGCCCCTCATGTCCCTGGGAGCAGCAGGTGCTCAGTGTTGGGCAGAGCACAGGCCAGAGACCCTCACCCAGGGTTCCCTGCATCCAGCCCAGACCTTGTGTCTTTCAGAAAGCGACACCCAGTGACGGAGAATCCAGCCAGCCTAGGTAGGCTGAGGGAATGAGGCCAGGCTCCTCCTCACGCCGACCAGTCACTCCTTGGGGGGCTGGAGTTAGCGCGACGTACGCGAGAGGGGAATCAGGGCCCGAGCTCATGGAGTCAATGCCTGGATCTGAGCAAGGTAGGAACCGTCTCCCTGCTGCGGCCAACTGAGCAGCCCCACCTCTGAGCACCAGGAGAGGCAGATCCGAAGGGCTTTATGTGGCTGACGCAGAGCATGCCAGGGGCATCAGGACAGCGCAGCCAAGCTGGGCACGCTGACGCGCTCTGGGGAGCAGAGCCACCAACTGCTGTGGGAAGAGCCCGAGAGGCAGCACAGGAAAAGCACCACTGATGGGGGTCCAGGCACATGGAGAGCTCAGCGCTTTGGGGGAGCACTGCCTGGGGTGGGTTCAGGTAACACGTTGTCCCTGGGCAGGGCGTCGGCAGCAGGGATCATACCTGTCACCTCTGTGCCTACACACAACCCTCTGCTGCCTGAGCTGAAAGGCCCATCTCTGTCAGGCTGGGCTGTAACAGGCTCGTTAGCCACTCTGTGTGGCCCTGGCACCACTGGAGGGACAAAGCACCTCCCGGCACGAGGCGGGTTACAGTAATATCCGTAGTCGCCCCCTCCAAGATCTGGCTCAAACGAGCTCTGCCCGGCATCACTGGCTTTGCACTGAGCCAGTCAGCCCATGGGCTGGAGCCAGGGGCGCGGGGCAGGTCAGCAAACCTCCCTGACCCTGGTAATTGCAAACCTGGGCTGGGAGTCAGGGGCGTGAAGGGCTCGGGCCAGGCAAGGCCCAGGTCTGGTGGGGCCATCGTGACACCCAGGTGCCAGCGGGTCCCCACAGGGGCTGGGACAGCTCCAGCGTCATGTTCTGTGTTCGCCAGGTTCTAGGGCCTGGCGGGTGACTCCCCATCAGAGCCAATGGAGACCTGCATGCGGCCCAGGCCCTAGGTCAGTATAGTTCAGCCTGTGACACCTCCGTCAGCTGCTCACTGTGGTTATTGCTCCTCAGACTGGGAGCTCCTTGGGGCAGGGACTGTCTATCACTAGGGGCTTGTACGGTGTCTGGCACAATGGGGCCCTGATCCTGGTCAGGGCCTTTGGATGCTACAACTACACTAGCGATCATAAATCCTTCTCAGCAGAAAGGAGTCAGTATTCACAGCTCCCGGCCCACCCTAAGCCATGTGGTCTGTTTCTGTTCACTGACTGGATGGGGGTAATTCTAGGAGTCAGGTCTTTGTGTGAACATCCGCCACAGTCACTAGAAATCCAGGTTGTCTGTGAAAGATCCTGGGGGAAAGTGGTGCCAGGATCTTCATGGGGAGTGGAAACCAATAGAGTCAGAAGTGCGCAGAGCACTGGGCTAAACATTCAGAGGAATGTTCCTCGGTCATGGTGAAAATCCTGGCCTGCTGAATCTATGCGAGTTTTGTCATCAACGTCAGTGAGGTGAGGAGTCCATTCTCCATGTTTGCAGCACTGGGCCAGTTCTGGCCCATGAGATTCAGCCTCTCTTCAGCCTAAACTCCTCACAGATCCACTCCTGTGAGGTAGCGTGGCACGTTGGGTCTGGGTAGCAATGGGTACCATCTCTGACTGTAATGACACGGGGACGGTCCATGAAAGTGAAAGGTAGCAAGTTCAGCACTGATCAAAGGAAATGCTTTCTTGCTCAATGTGTCACTAGACTGTGGAACTCACTGCCACATAATGTCATTGAGGCCAAGAATTTAGCAAGATTCATTTAGGGACTGGACCTTTATCTGGATAACCAGAATAGCCGTGTAGTATTGGAAGGGAGACAAAACCAGTGCACACAGCATTTCAGTGCTGGCTTTGGCTGGGTAGACATTGCTGACTTTGCCAAACTAACAACCATCCATTGGGACTGAGCTGGGACAATCAGAGCAAGGATGCAGGACCCAGGNAACCAGAATTGCCGTGCAGTATTGGAAGGGAGACAAAACCAGTGCACACAGCATCTCAGTGCTGGCTTTGGCTGGGTAGACATTGCTGACTGTGCCAAACTAACAACCATCCATTGGGACTGAGCTGGGACAATCAGAGCAAGGATGCAGGACCCAGGGGGCATATTCTGATCGCACTGCCTAAAATGCAAATCTGGATTCAGTCCACTGAAATGAATGGAGTCACTCTAGATTCACACTGGGATAACTGGTATCAGAATCTGGCCCTGGGTCCATGGAGGAGAAAGGCAGAGTGTCTGAGCCACCCCAGCCCTGCGGAAGTGTAGGCGTAAGAATGAATCACTGATGGTTCCTATCTTGTGTAATCTGTGGTGCCCGCCAGTCACAGATCTCCAATCCCTTTCCAGATGTTAATTGCAGCTCCCTGTGCAGTGTCCCCATTCTAGAGATGGGAAGTTGAGGCCCAGAAAGGTTTCAGTGATTTGCTGAAGGTCTCAGACACTAAATCAGCCGCTGAACCCAGGAGTTCTGCTGCCCTGTTCGCTTCTCTAGCCACTGACCCCAGTTCCTCCCCTGCAATGTAGTTAGACTCACTGCTGAGGCCTGGCATTATATTAAACCACCAAAAGCTGCACTGGAGCCAATCCCGTGCTCTCAAGGCCTGGAGGCAGGGAAAGGAAGAGTTAAGCCATTCGCTGATAGCTGGTGAGCTCATCGGAGCTGGAGTATGCTCCGTTGGTTATTAAGCACTCAACACAGCCCTGTAGACAATGTTGGGGGTGGGGCACAGTTAGCCAGAGCTGGGAGATCATAACACCCACTTACTCCAAATTCCATCCATGTGTGGGGCAGAGGAGCCGGTCCTGAGCTGCTAGCCATGTAAGTAGGAATCTTTTACCATTGGGATTTAGAAGCACCATGAATAAGAGGAGGTTGCGAGTCAGGATGGAGGGGCAGTGTGAATAAGAAGGGGTTATGGGTGGTGATTGAGGAGCATCACGAATAGGAAGGGGCTGCGGGTTGGGATTGCGGAGTTCTGTGGATAGCGGGGGGGTGCATGTTGGAACTGAGGATCACTGAACCTCGGACTCGGGGGCTGGGGAGTTTCTTGTCTCTGGAGAGGAAGAACCTGTATTTTGCAAAGTAAGCACTGAAAAGGGACATTTAAATGGTCCCAGATCTGATGCTCAATGGGCAGGTGACACTGGGTGAGTTGCTGGGACCCTCTAAACTATCTCTGATTCTAGAGGATGCTAAAAACCTGCAGTCACAGGATCCAGTCCACAGGGCCAGACCGAGATGTCAGTTACACCAGCAGAGTAACTCTGCGTGGATCTCAACAGAGTGACTTGAATTTACATCAGTGTAATGGAGATCAGAATCTGACCCCCTATCTTCCATTGAACAACTCCTGGGCAGCTTAAAACCCTTCGTACCGTACGTTTCCCCTATTTCTGCATCTGTAGCCGGAGTTTTGGAGTCTAAATAGCCTGGGTCTGGGGACATCTTCCCAAGCACACACCACACCAGAGACCTTGTCACACACGGGGAGTAGCAGAGAGGCGCGGTGGTTGGTTTAATGTGCTGAACTGCTTTTGAAGGGCTCCATCCTGCATGCCTTGTGCAGGCAAAGCTCCCCCTGAAGTCAGCGAGAGCTTTGCCTGGGGCCGGACTGCAGGATCCTGCCCTTAAAAGATCAACACAAAGTGATGCAAAGCTCAATAATCCTGGGGTGCTCCGGGGGGCACTAATGGGAGGGCTGGCCGTTGGATTGCCCACTGAGCGTAGAGGAGACAGTTAATGCAGCCGGTTCCCTTATCTCTGAGAGTGACGTGCCCACGTGCCGGGACCATCTGTGGTGAGTTCACTTTTTAAAACCTTCATTCCTTCAATAATCAGACGCACTCTGTGGTCCTTCACCCAGGTGCTTTATTTCCAGTCAGTCTCAGCACCAGTGCAGGTCAGTGACCGGTTGACTTGCTCCTTTAAGTTCTGCTGCGCTTGAAGGTAAAACAAACCTGTTGCTCCATGTGTGGTCACCTCACTGATGTACCTGCTTGCTGGGGTGGATGAAGGTGGGGCTCCCAGCACCTTGTCTGTACATTTCATTTCACCCAGCTTGGGATCGTGTCACCTCTGGCACAAAGAGAAGGGGAACAAGCCAGTTTCTGTGTCATTCACTAGCGCTTCGATTGTGTGGTGAAGGGACTACAGAAAACCCAAACACGGACAGAGTCACTGTGACAGGGGCTCTAAACTCCTAAAACCGGGGGGAGGCATTAATTATGGTAAATTCCTTGATGTCGCCAACAACCCAAAGAGATTCAAAGATTCCAAGGCCAGAAGGGACCATTGTGATCATCTAGTCTGACCTCCTCTATCGCCCTGGGCAGAGAACTGCCCCCAAGAAATTCCTAGAGCAGAGCTTTTAGTCCAGATTTGAAAATTGTCAGTGATGGAGAGTCCACCATGACCCTTGGTAAATTGTTCCAATGATTAATTACTGTCACTGTTAAAAATGTACACCTTATTTCCAGTCTCAATTTGTCTACCTTCAACTTCCAGCATGGATCATGTTAGCCCTTTCTCCACTAGACTGAAGAACCCATTATTAAACACTTGCTTCCCATGCAGATACTTATAAACTGTGATCAAGTCACCCCTTAACCTTCTCTTTGTTAAGCTAAATAGATTGAGCTCCTTGAGTCCAGGCATGTTTTCTAATCCTCTAATCATTCTCATGGCTATTCTCTGTCCCCTCTCCAATTTATCAACATCCTTCTTGAATTGTGGGCACCAGAACCGGACACAGGATTCTAGCAGCGTTCACACCAGTGCCAAATACAGAGGTAAAATAACCGCTCAACTCCTTCCTGAGATTTTGCTGTTTATGCATCCCAGGATCGCATTAGCCCTTTTGGCCACAGCGTCACACTAAGAGCTCATGTTCAGCTGAGTATCCACCATGAACCCAAATCTTTTTCAGAGTCCCTGCTTCCCAGGATAGAGTCCCTCATTCTGTAAGTACGGCCTTTCTTCGTTCCTAGATGAATACTTTTACATGTAACTGTATTAAAGTGCATTCTGTCTGTTTGCACCCAGTTTACCAAGCGATCCAGGTCTCTCTGTATCAGTGACCTGCCCTCTTTATTATTTGCCACTCACCCAATTTTTGTGTCATCTGCAAACTTTATCGGTGATGATTTTATATTTTCTTCCACGTCATTGATAAAAATGCTAATGTAAATGTAGGGCCAAAAACTGATACTGGCTGGACCTGACTGGAAACACACCCACTCAGTGATGATTCCCCATTTACGGTTACATTTTGAGACCTATCAGTTAGCCAGCTTTTAATCCATTTAATGTGTCCCATGTTAATTTTATATTGTTCTTTTTTTTTTAATCGAGATGTCGTGTGGTACCAAGTCCAATACCTTACAGACATCTCAGTCTATCATGTCAACACTATTTCCTTGTCAACCAAACTTGTAATCTCATCAAAAACAGATACCAAGTTAGTTTGACGGGATCTATTTTCCAGAAACCCACGTTGATTTGCATTAATTAACTTCCCCTCCTTTAATTCTTTATTTCTCAACTCCTGTCTCAGCAGCTTCATTATCTTGCCTTGGATCAATGTTAGGCTGAGAGGTCTATAAATACTGGGGTCATCCCATTTACTCTTTTTAAAAATTGACACATTAGTTTTCTCCCAGTCTTCTGCAGTTTCCCCAGGGCTCCAATATCTATTGAAAAAAGAACGAGGAGTACTTGTGGCACCTTAAAGACTAACAAATTTATTTGGGCATAAACTTTCATGGGCTAAAACCCACTTCGTCAGATGCATGCAGTGGAAAATACAGTAGGAGTATATATACAGAGAACATGAAAAAAATGGGTGTTGCCATACCAACTCTAACGAGACTAATCAATTAAGGTGGGCTATTATCATCAGGAGAAAAAAAAACTTTTGTAGTGATAATCAGGATGGCCCATTTCAAACAGTTGACAAGAAGGTGTGAGTAACAGTAGGGGGAAAATTAGCATGGGGAAATAGTTTTTAGTTTGTGTAATGACCCATCCACTCCCAGTCTTTATTCAAGCCTAATTTAATGGTGTCCAGTTTGCAAATTAATTCCAGTTCTGCAGTTTCTTGTTGGAGTCGGTTTTTATTTTTTGTTGTTGAAGAATTGTGACTTTGAGGTCTGTAATTGAGTGACCAGGGAGGTTGAAGTGTTCTCCAACTGGTTTATGAATGTTATAATTCTTGACGTCTGATTTGTGTCCATTTATTCTTTTGTGTAGAGACTTTTGTGTAGAGGCCAATGTACATGGCAGAGGGGCATTGCTGACACATGATGGCATATATCACATTGGTCGATGTGCAGGTGAACGAGCCCCGATGGGGCTATTGAAAACATGTTAAGGAACAATAGGAATCATGCCCAGCTGCAATGGCATTGTTTGTTAACTGCCACCATAACTTTTTATTGAAAACTTTTACACGCATGAAAAGGGCAGAGAATCCAGGGGACACAGTGAGGTGTGTCGCCATAGGCTGAAGAGCTGCCATTCCAGAGCAGTTTGATATCCACACTGCTCTTTATGATCCACGCATGTCACACTGTATAGATTCCTCCTTTCCATCCACCACAAAGACGCCTGTAAATCCAGATGGCGCATTGAGAGATTCCAAGATTCACAGATTCCAAGGCCAGAATGGACCATTAGAGTATCTAATGTGACCTTTTGCATAACCCAGACCAGAGAATTTCATCCTGTTGCTCCTGTGTTGAGAGTAATAACTTGGGATTCAGTAGCCTTGAAATGAAGATTGGAGCAAAATACGTATTGTTGAAAAGGATGTTCCCACTTTTACCAGCTCTCCGTTTGTTTACTGACTTAGTCGATTTCTGTTTTTTTGTTACTGAGAATCTCTAGATTTCCTGGCAGTCGGAAGCCAAATCTGATTTCCGTTTCTTAGCAATTGGTGGAGGGGACAAAAAAAACCAACCCAAAAATGTCTCTCAGGAAACTTAAACAAACCAGGAAATGTTGGGAATTTCCTGCACAAAATAATTGACCTTCCCAGAGTCCCACGCAGCACAGCAGTGAGAGGAGAATGATGCCCTGGGTATTTCTTGACAAACTGCTAAGGGCTCTTGCCGGTGGCCAGGCACCTTGCTGGGGTGTTGGAGTCGGGGATGTGGCATTTGTGACTCCTGGTTCCCCCCTTTGGCTGGAAAGTGGTGTTAGGCTGGGGAAGACCTGGAAGAGGCCCTATCTCTAGGGGCAGGCAGAGTGGGCAAGGGTGGGGGAAATGTTGCTCCCGCTGGGGACTTGCTGGTCTTTTCCAGCCTTGGGCATTGGCCTTGCTAAGGGCAGTGGGGGTGCAACTGTCCCCGTGTCAGCAACAGTGGAGTTTGACCCTGGATCCTCTAGATTGCAGTGCACATCCCTCTGCTACCTGAGCTGAAAGTCCTGGCTCTGTTAGCCAGGCTGTAGTAGGCTCAACACCTTTGGTGCGTGGCGACCAGGCCCAGGAGTCACGCTGTGGCACCAGGGGCTCATTTGCAGAGCACTCAGGGGCAGAGCAAGGGCTGGCCGGAAGGGGGGAAAGCTGGTCGCTCTGCACAGCGTGAGGTGCTGGCACCAGCCATCCTGTCAGGGCATTGAGCTCTGCAGTGCTGAGATGGCAGCATCGGTCAGGGCTGTGAGCCATGCACCGCAGCTGTGGGGCCTGTGCCGTGCTCAGCGCAGCCAAGTGCCAGGGAACTTCCCGCTTCACCCAACCCCTGAGCAGCTTCCCCCTGGGGCTCTCCACAGCTCCCGGCCCTCCTGACCAACTCTGGCCCATCCTGGCTGGCTGTGGCACTGCCCGAGGCCCTAGCCAGCTTGGTCTCAGACGCACCACGCTGCCTTCCACCCGCTGTGCACTCAGCAAAGCAGTTCTGGCCCTGGGGATCCATTCCCAGCTCCAACACTGGCTCCCAGTGCGGCCGGGGCAAGTCACTCCCCCTCAGCTGGAGGATGGTTACGTCAGGAGGGAGGGGCCCCCTGAAGCCAGCCACCCACCCACCCAACTCAGCCCTCTTGAGGGGTCATTATTTGGAAGGGACACAGTTCCAGTGGCCCTGACTGACTGCTGCGGGGAGTCTTCCGAGGAGATGAGAGGGGCTGGATTTACAGCTGGGACACATTTTTCATTTGCAAAAAATACAATTTAATCGCCCCGGCACTATTCGCAAATATGACATGAATCTGCACAATATTTTCTGCAAAAACAACTGTTCAGGACGTCAGCACCACTTCCAACACCCTGAGGGGGACCCACGCGCCTCCACCCACCCTAGCCCTGTCACTAGGGCCCATAACTGGGGTCTGGGAGATGCCAGTGCATTCCCTCCTTTGCCTGGAGTACAAAGGGAGCTGAACTGGGGTGGCCCCTGGTGCAAGCACATGCCCTAGCCACGATGCTATAGAATCAGCATCTGCTTTGCCTGCCCCAGTGACTATTCAAATATTACAGACACAGCGGAACAGCTTCACCAGCAGAGAGACTCTTCCCAGACCATCCCATAGGCCAGTGACTGAGGCACCTCTTGTAACACAGAAGGCCCGAGTTCAGATTCCTCTTCCATGGCAGGCAGTGGAGGGACTGAACCCACTGCAGGGCAGCAGCCTAATTACTGGGCTGGCAGTTATACAGGTCAGAGATCCCAGGGCCAGAAGGGACCATTGGGGTTAGCTAGTCTGACAGGCCAGAGGCCTGCCCCACAATCATTCCCAGAGCAGAGCTTTAAGGAAAACACCCAGTCTTGATTTTAAAATTGCCAGCGATGGAGAAACCACCACAATCCTGGGTAAATTGTTCCAGTGGTTAATTACTCTCCCTGTTCAAAATGTATGTCTTATTTCCAGTCCAAATTTGTCTATCTTCAACTTCCAGCCCATGAATGGTGTCATGACTTTCTCTGCTAGACTGAGAGCCCATTATCAAATATTTGTTCCCCAGGCAGGTGCTTACAGATGGCGACCAAGTCACCCCTTAACCTTCTCTTTGTTAAGCTAAACAGATTGAGTTCCCTGAGTCCATCACTATAAGATGTTTTCTAATCCTGTAATCATCACCAACTCCTCCTCCATTCTGTGAATCTAACCCTTTATTTCCTTTGCTTTTACGTGAAAAAAGTGCCCAGAAATTTAAACAAAGCTAAATTCTTGTTGATTCTCGATTCACTGAAATGTTTTGGAATGTTTTATTTCCCTTTGGGTTGAACCAAGTTTTGTTTTTTGAACTGCCAGGGACTGGTTAGTCACCCAGCTCTAGTGGGGATGAAGTGCTGAGGGTGGAGGCTTGTGAGAATCCAGGACAGTCACTTATTTGCATCAGATCTGGGAGCCTCTCTCAGACTCCCAGACAGAGATGTGATCCATTTTGTGATTCTGCCTTTTTCTCACTGTGTTTCCTCATCCTTTCTCCAGTCTATTTTGTCCACCTGTTACATCCTGTCTGGCATGTAGATGGGGAGCTTTAGGACCAGGGACTGTCTTCTTCGTTCTTCGGCTGTACCGCCCCTAGCACAGTGAGGCTCTGACCCTTGATTGGGGATCCTAGCTATTGTTCCCAGCATTATTCCTCCACCTTTCCAAAGGGGTGCACTAGAAGGAAAGTGACCATGGCCAGAACAGGGAGGACACTGTTCACAATAAACTGAACACATGGGCAGGGGGGAAATCTTAGGAGCCACTGGCATCGGGCACTGGCTCCTCCATTTGGCCCATCACACCAGAATACGGACAGGTTTTCTTAGCAGCTGTGCCAGCTTGTTAACCTCTCTAACTGCACTCCATTTACACAGCACCAGCTCCCTCATTGATTCCTCATAACGGGAAATTTTCTGAGGTCTCAGCCTGCTTCTGATCTCACTGACAGCTGGCCGGAAGGACTTTCCAGAGCTCAGAATCCAGCCCTGGGCACTTACACGGCTTTTTTCCATGTCTCCCAACCCCGCCAAACGCAGGAGGTGCAATTTTATGCAGCCCCAAAGATGAACAAAGAATGCGGATGAGGCTAATCATCCTGCGTATGTCAAATGAGGACTGAAGAGTTTTCAAAAGTTAACTGCTCCGGATCACAAATACCGCCCAGAGCAAACAAGGACTGCGGGCTGTACTAAAAAATAAGGGCCCACCCCTGCAAAGCCTTATGATGGTGCTTCACTTCACACATGTGACCGGCCCATTGAAAGCACTGGAGTAACCGACATGCCTAAAGCTAGCCATGGGCCTGAGTCTTTAGGATTGGGCCCATAGCAGTTAAATGCCATTTCTTCCTTTGGATGCCTGCTGAGGGTTCTGGGTTTGCCCCTTAAATAGATACCGACAAGAGACCCCTAAAGCAGAGCATTTCCCTGCACACGTTATGTACTCTGTCTTCCCTCTGCTCTTGCAGGAGAATTACAAAGCCCTGAACCTTAGATGGATAGGCGGCTGGCCACAGTCACACACCTGGCATCGCTCTCTGTCACCCAGCCATTCCTGGGTCATCCAGCCCCCGGTGTGATGGCTGCGAGGCCTGTGCGCCGGGCGAAATAAGCCAGACTGCACCTGCAGTTGGGCTGGTGGAATTATTCCACATACACTGATGAATGAAATCGCCAGACTGGCATCCGCAATCCACCGCTCTCGGGACTGCAGGTCATGGCGGGTGGATCTGGCGGTGTCTGCTGCATACCAGTAGGCTGAAGTTTCCGAAGGGCAGACAGCGAGCACTGAGGGGTTAATCGGCCTGCTTTCTGTGTTTCAGCAACAGCCAGCAACCAATCGGAGCCCAGTGGAAATAGCAGTTTATAGAAAGCCCACCACTTTCCCTCTTATCCTAATGGCTTCTTGCATTACGCTGTTGGCTTCCGAGAAAATGGATTTCCTTCTTGATTTGGTGAGAAAGTAATTGCAATACTGCGGCCCATGAGGAGGCAGCATCACTGACCCCAGCAATGCCAGCGAGAGCAATTCACTGTGTGGATTACTTAGAATCGGAGCTTTCCACATCCGTGAGCAGATCCTGCAGCTAACAGCACCTCGGGGAGCGCAAACCACTCACCAGCCCACAAATGTCTCTCTCTCCTCGTAGCAAATCAAAGGCTGCGTATTAACACCTAGCCCTGATCTAGCACTTTTCTTCTAGTGAGCTCAAAGCCCTCTGTAAAGGTGGCCAGTATTATTAGCCCCATTGTACAGATGGGGAAACTGAGGCACGGATAGGGGAAGCAACATGCCCAAGGTCACCCAGCAGGCCCCAGGCAGAGCCAGAAATACAACCTAGGTGTCCTGAGTCCCAGCCTACCATGCTAGCTGCTGGGCCACACACTGCCTCCCTAAACTAACATTACAAGTGGCCTTGACAAGTCCCACGTTCTGGGACTGACTGTGGCCAGCTGCTGCCCAGATGCACAAGCAGGGAGAAAGCACAAAGGCCAAGTTAGCCCCAGTCCTACCGGCTGCTCTGTTTGGCCTCTCATCCATCCCTCCCCAGGTGGCCTTGTCTAGCCTAGAGCGTTTAGCCCGAGGAAGGCACTGCTGTTGGGAGATTTCAACAGGGTGGGTCCCAGCAACAAACCAGGCTGGATTGGGGGTGTTGGCTGGGGAAAGCCTGTCACTAGGCTCCAGTGCATTCTGGGTTAGAAGGCCTGTGGGGGCAAGCATGTCTGTGGAAGCCATGGCAGTTAGGACCACCTACCTATGCCAGGCTCGCGAGGAGGCAGCATGGCCCACTGGGTAGGGCACTGGACTGGGCAGTTTGGCATGTGCACCAGATTCCCAACTCGCTCTCTGAATTTCTGGGTGACCTGGGCAAGCCATCACCCCGCTCTGTTCCTTAGTTTCCCCATTAGTTAAATGGGGACAATGACACTTTCCCTGGTGAAGCACTTTGGGGTCCCTGTGTCTCATGGGCGGGGTCTTCTCTCACTCTGGGGTAAGCAGAGGGGGACCCAGGTGGAAATGTGGGGTATGAGAAAGGAGACAGGCCACCAGGCCTTCCCAAGCTCTGCTCCTCCCAGCCCTTTGCTGCCTGCTCTGAGAGTGTGGCACACACTGGCCCCAGTACCTGCTGGCTGCTCTAAGGCAGGGCAGGGGCTGCTGGCTAGTGCTGTTAGCCTTGCCCTAGGGGTGATTGCAAAAGGGCCAGATTTTCCAAAGTGCTCAGCGCCCAGCAGCTCCCACCAAGAGCACTGGGAGCTGCTGGGTGTTGAGCACCCTTGGAAAACTGGCCATTTCACCGAGGTGCCCCAATGGGAGCTGGGTTCTTTTGAGTCATGGAGCAAAGACTGTGCCAGCCCCATGCACAGGGGCACAGAGTGGGAGGTTCCTATGGGCCTGCTCAATGCCCGGGCACAATTGGGCCCCCAATGGGCCCAGCTGGGGTATTTTAAGGTGCAGTGTTCCCATAGGAGCAATACCGTCCTCTCTCAGCTGCAACCCCATAAGCCTCTCTCTGCTCTGGCTCCGGGGTGGCCTTTGGCCCCAGCTAATCAGTGACCCCTCCAAACAACATGACCTTGTGAATGAATTTCAGTCCCCGCAGTGCTAATCCCCTCTGTTTTCCTCTTCTGTTCCTCTCAGGCATTAACCCCCAGACCTGCAATGCCCAGCACCATGGAGACCCACCCCAAGAGCCTGGACGGGAGTGAAAAGTCCCCTGAATCCAAGGATTTGATCACTAGCAACACGGCCAGCACGCTGTGCATCAGCTCCAGGAGCGAGTCCGTCTGGACCAACACGCCCAGGAACAAGTGGGAGATCTACCACAAGCCCATCGTGGTGGTTTCTGTCGGAGGCGCCATCTTCCTCTTTGGAGTGGTGGTCACCAGCCTGTCCTGCTTCATAAAGACCAATAAGGATGTTTACAAAATGTGCGGCCCGGCTTTCCTGTCCCTGGGGCTGATGCTCCTGGTTTGCGGCTTCGTCTGGATCCCCGTCATCCGGAAGAAGCAGCGGCAGAGACAGAAGTCACACTTCTTTCAGAACATCAAGTCATTCTTCTTTAACCGCTGAGGGCTGCTCAGGCTCAGCACTCGCGGATGGCAAGTAATGCCTCTTTCAGCCTGGCTGGATTTGCCATGAGATTATTAGGGCCTGATCCTGCTCTCAGACAGGCCTAGTGGATCCCCAACTTTGACCTTCTCCTCTCCCCATAGGTGAAATTCACCCCCCTGCAGGTCCTCTGTGGGCAAGTAAATTTCACACTATGTGGTAGGAGAGCAGAATACTGGCGTTGAGACAAGCAGGTTGGGCCCAAGCCCTAGATTTTGCTCTTGACTGTATATTGAGCAAACCTGCAAACATTGACCATGTCTTATAGAGGACAAAGCTTTGAACTGTATTCATCAACGCCCAGCACCTGTACTGCTGAACACCTGTCTGGGATAGGCTAGGTGTCCTTGGCCTGCCTCAGCCCAGGGGGCTGGACTTGATGACCTCTCAAGATCCCTTCCAGCCCTGCATTTCTATGAATGGGATTTCACTAGAAAATGTAAACCTTTACTCAGGTGGATGACTCTTACTCATGGGAGCAGTCCCATGGATTTGAATGCCACTACTTGTGTGAGTAAGAGTCACAGGACAGGTCTGACAGGGTATAGCCTGAAAGGATTTCAGCTGTTCAGGATGTACTGTGTTAATAGAGAAAACAGGGCTACGCTAGGAAGGGATTGGATTGTTTTCCATAGCCATATGGCTACTACCCCTCTCTTGCTAAGATGACCAAGCACAACACTACAGATATAGACGATCCAAGTGCCAGGATATGTCAATGGGATTTGGAGGAGACAGTGCATTCAGAATGCTCTGCAAGGCAAACAGAATCATTTCTTTCTAGCCAACTGTGCATTGGACCTCAGAGGATACATCCAGAACGATACATACACAAGATCCACAGCTGAGAATGAAAGGACTTAGATGGGGATGTGTATGAAGTTCATCTCATCATTGCCACTATGAAACGAGCGTCTGTGTGCAATGCTACTCCAAAGGGCATTCCAATATGTTGCTTACTCACGACTTTCTGGTGAAGTGTGGGGTGATATTTATTTCCACCTAAACAGCCAAGCTGAAGAGCAACTGAGCATCAGAAGTAGCATTTCTCTGTTCAATTTTACAGACTATCTTTAAGAAATTCCATTCCTCAAGGTCTCTGGATGCAAGGCTATATTGCACCAACTGCATATTTATCTCGGTTTGGAGTGATTGTCTGTCATGGTGGATTCCAGCACAGCAGAAATCTCAAACATTCCACCTGGGCGGAACAAGAGCAAATGTAAATGAGATGCCTTGTTTAACTCAAGTCCATTGAACTCCTATTGTTAATAATGATGTACCCTGGGAAATTTACCTACAAAAGCAGGAATCGTTCCCAAATATTTTTGATTAATATTGTAGTTGCCTTTTTTCAGTGGGGCCCCGTTAGTTTTAAAAAACATGTAAATACAGCATCCCAACTGCAAATCCAACTGTGCAATTGGTCTTTGGTTTGGATACTAGGGACAAGATTTTTACAAATAGTCGCCTAGTTCATAGTTAGGCACCTACATAAATTGCCTGATTTTCAAAGCAGCTGAGCTGCCGTTGACTCCACTGAAGTCAATGGGAGCTGAGAAGACTCAGCGACCGCAATCGGATTGTGTCTCTGGTTAGCCTCATTCTTAGCACTGAGTAAGCCAATACCTGCATGTAGACCCCTCCTTTTCCCATGTAAGGACACGGCCACGCACCGACACCTCTAGCTTTGGTAAGGTTGCATTGTAACGGCCCCGGATGGTTTCTGACGTAGATCAACACTCATCAGAGACCAAATGGCAGCAACGCATGGAAAAGGCACAGTCTGACTCTTCTTTGCAACCAGAATCCTCCTCACTGAGCCAAATGCAGCCATTCAGCCTGGATGGCAAGTCGAATTCCTTAGGAGAAAGAGGAAGGAAAGTCTGTGTGGTGTTGGTTGTGTTTTGCAGAACCCCTCTAATCTTATTCATAGATTCATAGATTCTAGGACTGGAAGGGGCCTTGAGAGGTCATCGAGTCCAGTCCCCTGCCCTCATGGCAGGACCAAATACTGTCCTTCACAAAGCTTAACGATTTTGTTTCAAACGTCAGAAGTGATCAGACTACCGCCACTCCTGGTGATCCAAACAATCCCTTCGAACCTTAAAATCTGAGGGGCAGACCCTTAGCTGCTGCATGTTGCCATAATGCCATTGAGGATCCTGTGACTAGGGCGCTAGCCTAGGGCTTTGCAGACTAAGATCCAATTCTCTTCTCTGCTACAAACTTCCTTATGCAACCTTGGGCAAGATACTCAGCCTCTCGGTGCCTCAGTTCCCCTCCTGCCCTACCTCACAAGGGGGTTGGGAGGATAAATACTGTGAAGATTGTGACACGCTTTTGAGATCTGCTGGTGAAAAGTGCCATATAAGAGCCAGGTACTATTATTACAAGGCGATGGAGTGATGAGAACTGACACCAGTCCCTGGGGACAGCCTGCATTTCCCTGGCCCAGCTGCAGAGCAGGACTGCTGCTTGAGAAGCTGACGCGCTTGTTCCCTGCTGACGAAATGAAGGGAGCTTAAGCTGGAGAAGAGACTGGAGTGTCAATTAGAAGATCACATTGGGTTCAGTGCAGCCCTGTCACAATGCATGACATTCTGCACTCACAAAGACAGCTTCCCATTGAGTCTGGGGCAGGGGGCTGAGCTCAGACCATACTGAGTGTTTCTTGCACTAACCGCATTTGTAGCTCTACTTTCTTTCCTGGTAATGACAGTTTTCTAATTACCCTGTGGAACATACAAGTCCATCAGGCTTGTTACTAAACTGAGCTGAGTGGAGAGTCTCCTTCAGAGCCCTCTACCTACCACAATGCCGATAGAGCTAAGCCAACCAGGCCCTGCTTCCCAAGCAATTCAACCAAAAAATAAATCCAGATGCCACAACACAAAAAAGTTCCTTCCGTGGACACCAGCACCCGGTGCATGGGTCTAGCCCTTAGCTGCAAAGGGAAGGATCCAGCTGCATTAACATGAATGTACTGAAATTCACCCTCTTGCAGCAAGTGCAGTGCTGGGCCTGGGCAGAGGTTCTGGGGCCTTAGGGTTAATAGATCCCGGAGAATGCTGCTCTGGTCTGTGCCCTGGGGTTTCATATTAATAGAGAATGTGGGTGGCAGGTGTGGACAGGGGGCCCAACATTCAAGATAAGAAAGTATACAGCCCTGGCTCTGATGTTCAGTATTCCATGAGCAGATCCCGAAGGAATCCAAGCCATTTCTTGGCTGGCATGGAAATGGTTAACTCCCACCCACGTGCCCTGCCCCTCCCCCTTAAATTTCAGCTCTACACCAAAGGAGAGCCTCTGGCAGGTTAACATCCCTTATACTCCAAGGTGCCTGGGACTCAGTACGTACAAGCAAACCTGCGGCTTTGCACTTCTCTCCCGATTCTCAGAGCCGAATGCTCCACTGACTTGGGTGGAGCTGTGCCCATTTACACCAGGTGAGGATCCGGCCCGTGGACTCTGGCTCTGTCAGGGAGTCTCCTTGAGGATAGTTTTGCCTGAAACAAATGCAGCTCAGCCAGCCGCCCCTTGAAGGTTCAGATGAGGTGAGGCACCCAAGAGGGTTGAGATGCTCCCCAGGCTCAGAGCACTGCCTGCTAAAGGACGGTAGTGCCATGCACGCCAGACACCCGACCCCATCCTTAGCGCGGGCAGAGGGCTCGGCCAGAAGCTGATTTACTGGCATCCGAGGTGTATTCTGAAGTGGTTGGATTGTCCATAGAGGAGTCCCCACCCTTCCCCCTGGGATGTGACAAGCTGAGGGTGGCTTCCTCTTAAATCTCTCCCATGCCTTGATTTTACTCCTGTGCCTGCTAATGCCTTGTTGGGGGGATGGACATGGCTCTGGCCAAACAGTGCCTGATTTCCGAATGCAATGAATAAACTACTGGATCAAACTCTCTTCGTTGTTTGCGTGTAACTGTGGTGATGGAAAGACACCCAGGGGTCGCCGCTCCCGGCCCAGTCTGAGGAGAGGGCATTCAAGTCCCATGCTGCTGTCGGGGTCACAAGCAGTCCTGCCTTCAAAAATCCAAGACGGGCTGCCCACGTGAGCAAGGACTACTCATGTGAGTAAGAACTACTCCCGGGACCCCTCAGGGCTGCTGTGAAACTTGAGCAATGCCTGGGTCGTGTGCTGACTCCTCTACCCAGGTGAATTTTCCAGATGCACCATTGATCTATATAAAGGCATTATCGTATGCTCTGTATTATTCCCCTCCCATTGCCTATGCATCCTAACATCGTTTGCTTTTCTTGACTGCAGCTTCACACTGAGCAGGTGTCTTTACTGATTGATCTACAAAGGGCATACACAGTTCAATTAAAAGTCTCTGCTCAATGTGCAGCTTTGGTCAAAGGAGACATTAGGATACATAGGGAACAGGATGGAGAATAACCCAGAGCAGAGCAATGCCTCTATATAATCAATGGTGCCCCCTTATCTGCGTACTGTGTGCAGCACTGGACACCCCATCTCCAAAAGGAACTGGAGGGTGTTGAGAATGATCGAGAGCCTAGATAAACTCTCCTATGAAGAGAGATTGAAAAGACTGGGAGTGTTAGCCTAAAGAGGAGACAGATAAGAGGGGATATGATAGAACTGCATAAAATAATGAGTGGTCTAGAGGAAGTAGCTCAGGAACATCTCTTCTCCCTGTCATCACACAAGAATGAGGGAGAGTCACCTCAATTAAAAGGGGCCAAACCTGAAAGTGAGGAAAGGAAACGTGTGTCTAGACTGTGGAACTCACGGCCACGGAAAGTTGTAGTGGTGAAGGATTTAGCAAGACTGAAAAAAGAGCTCATCGGACTCTAGAATAAAGGTATGGGAGTCCTTTCCAGAATAGTTTGGATGGAGCATAAGCGCTGTTTTACGAAGGTATCAGGTTACACGCCCAATCTGATTATCTCCAACTCTTGCTAAAACAAGGTTAGATGCTACTTGCCTCCTCCCCTTGTTCTATAAAAAGAGAAGGAAATTCGTTACAAAACTCATTACCGCTGCACATCAGCAGTTCAAATGTGCACGTGAAAGGTCATGACCCAGCCAAACCTGCTGAGCACGACTCGCCTCCAGTTTAAACCTTAGGCTATCGGTTAATGCAAATCTTCTGGGGAAGGCTCAAGTTCTCTTTTTTAGCACAAGTAGAAAAGTCAGGGTGCAGTCAGGCAGCATTTATGCATGTGGGTTATGGCCGCAGGGTTGAGCCCATTGTCACCCAGCATCTGCAGAGGCAAGCCCAAAAGCAGGTGCCATGTCCGTTTGTGTTTGTGTGTCCTCTCTTACTATGAATCGGGTTTCATTTCACCATAGAGGGGGCCAAAGTCATCCCTAGTGTAACTTCACTGAATTTGACACCCTTGCTGTCCACTTCTACAGGAATCCATGTTACTGTATATTGACCACATCCCCTGGGGATGCTGGAGCGTGCAAACACAATGATTGTGCAGCAGACAAAGGGGGAAGAGAGGAAGAAACAAGTGTGGGCACCATGCCTGAGACGCTCCTGTCATCACAGGGAATTCATCAGTGGCACATACCCATCTCAGTCTAACAGGCAATCCCTGCTTAGGGGCTCACAGAAGGAGGAGGCAGCCCTAGAGTGCCAGCCGTGGAGGGATGTTCCTTTCCGAGCCTGGATCCAAAGATCAGTGTCACCCCTGTGAGTGAGAGCTGGAATCACTAAATCCAGTGTCTAATTCCATGTTAACAGCAAGGTGCTGCTGGAATCCAAGTATCTTCCCATTATTTTTCATAGATTCCAAGGCCAGAAGGACCATGATGATGATCTAGGCTGACCTGCTGCATGACACAGGCCACAGAACTTCCCAAGAATAATTCCCAGAGCAGATCTTTAGAAAAACATCCAGTCTCGATTTTAAAATTGCCCATGATGGAGAATCCTCTGCAACTCTTAGTAAATTGCTCCAACGGTTAATTATTCTCACTGTAAAAAAAGTACATCAGTCCTTGATGTTGGCGTGGATTGTAGTGGCTTCCCAAGAACAGAAATTGCAAACACTCCTCACTCACTCACAAAAATTAGAAACCCTTCCATGTATTTAACCTACATCCCAGCAGCCCTCAGGGCTTGTCTAGACTTAAAATGCTGCAGCAGCACATCTGTAGCACTTCAGTGAAGATGTTACCTACGGCAACGGGGGAGGGCTTCTCCAGTCAGCATAGCTAATCCACCTCCCCGAGAGGAGGTAGATAGGTCGATGGGAGAATTCTCCCGTCATCATAGTGCTGTTTACACAAGAGGTTAGGTCACTTTAAGTGTGTTGCTCGGGGGTGTGGATTTTTCACACCCCAGAGTGACAGTTATACCAATCCACTTTCCTAGTGCAGCCCAGGCCTCAGGTATTTACCTGTCTCTGTTTACTGCACAGTCAGTGTAACCACCTCTGGAAAAGCTAGTTCCTCATGTTTTCATGCAAGATGTAATGTCCCTTCCAAAATGTGTATTGTCAGTAATCACAATAACTCGGGATATGCTGGTTGATATCCCTATCAATATCCAATCTCTATTTCAGTCCTAGGCTATGCTTACATTAGACTTCTCCCAGCATGTCGGGCAGGGATAGGAAAAAGTGTGATCCCTGACTAGCACCTAGTGTAGACACAGCCCTACCAGCAAGGCTGCACTTTTACTGGTATAGCTTGTTTCACTCATGGGGGGCAGTTTCGATACAGTGGTAAATGCTCAGCTTTTCTGGTATAGCTGCAGACACACTAGAAGCATTTTGCTAGTGTAGTACCTTGGTATTCCTATGCCAGTAAAGCACTTCTAGTGTAGACATGGCCCCAACATTAATAGCAACAGACTCTGTAGCCCAAGTACACCCAGAGCAGAAAATGACACCACTGTGAGAGCTGCAACAAGAGGGCGTGAGATCCCCAGTGGCACTACAACCCTCACTGAGATGCCGGGTGCTATCTCTTAAGAGTGGCGGGCCTGCAGGCTCAGGGAAATTCCCCTCTGTCAGAAGCCAGGTGTTGCAGCAATGCAGGTAGTCTTGATTTTTCTGGTGGATCTCACTGACTCTGTGGGAATATCATGTTTCAGCAGAAGCCAGCACAGAAGGGGAAATTGTTTACTTAAAAATGCCCTGGCTGAGGACATTTAAAGCAACTCTACGGATATGAACTTCTGTAAGCCATATGCAGCAGAAGAATCATCTAGGATGGGAGCAGTCGGGTATCCTGGGTGAACTTGGCATGGGGGGGGGGGGGGGGGGGGGGGGGGGGGCGGGGGACAGGGACTGCCAAACGGTCAGAGGTTCCGCATGCCTAAAAAGCTAAAAGTCCAGATGCTTCTCAGATGCTTATCTGTTTTCCAACCTCTTTTGTCTGGAGGCTGGGCAAGTAATGTCACAAGAACAGGCTTTCTCCTGAGATTTCCAGTGTAGCCTGGTTTTCGTCTGGTCTAAAATACCAGCCCTTTGCATCCTGAATGAAACTAGGAAGTGCACAATAAAAATCCCAGCCCTTCTCAGCATGTAAATAGGCAAGCTGTGTCTTCCAAGGGGCACTCTAGTCTCCAGTCAGATTCCAAAGGTGAGTCTGAAGTAGTTCCACTTGTTGGCTTCATCCCTGAGCCCCCTGCCACTGGCTGTGGTTTCTACAGTCACATTTTTTGTCCTTAAAAAGAAAATGTTCTGTCCCCTGTTACTGAGTGAAAGACCCACACAAAGAGGGGGAACCAAGGCACGTGCCAGCCCTTTGTTCTGTTTGTCCAGCATCCAGCACAATGGAGGCCTGGGTCGTGATTAAGACTCCTGGTTATTCTGCAATACAAATATAAATCAATGAGGCCCAGATCTTGCCAATGCTTCCACACCAGTGACTTTACTCACACTGGCCCCATTGAGCTCAGCTGATTACTCCGGAGAAACAGTGAAACGGACCAGACACAAAGTGCCAACAAATTCACAGCGTAAACACCTTGAAAACCAGAGACAAATGCTTTTTTCTCTAATGTCTCCATTCTAGTGATCTGTTTCTTTTCACAATCACAGGTTAAATATTTTCAGAGTGATTTGCAAATGGATGGTGTCTGTCCCTTTAAGTTTAAAGAGACAAGGTGGGTGAGGGAATGTCTTTTATTGGACCAACTTCTGTTAGGGAGAGAGACAAGAAACTGGTCCAATAAAAGATATTCTCTCCCTCACCTTGTCTCTCTAATATCCTGAGACCAACATGGCTACAACAATGCAGCAAACAACTGTTAAGTTTAACACATTTGGGAGCTCCTTCTGTGTGCCCTTTAGACAGCTGGTAGATTAGCAATTGGTTTTTAGAAGCAGTGAGCACCCACAAATCCCAGTGAACTCAAAGGGAGCAGTGGATGCTCAGACCACCTTTGGAAAGGGAAAATTAAGCCATGCTATTGACTCCAGTAGGGATTGGATCAAGGCTTAGCCCTGATGAGAAATACCATCCCTGGATAAGATTTGCAATTGGAATCTATGACAGTGTAACTAATTAGTGATAACAGAGCAATTAGCAATTGCCCCTGGGGTTACATACAATGCAAGATTGAGGCACCAAATAAGTGCTTCTCTTCAGAGCCCACAGTAAACCATAATGCTCTGTGCTGGAAAACCTGTGAGCACGTGTTCTGTGTTTGCTTGGATTATATCTTCCCTGCAACCTTGGAGAGTACTGGTTCTTGCTATGTCTAACCAGTAAAAGTAACATGGTCTGATTTTTTTTTTTTTAAACAAGACAGTTTGTGGATTTTTGTCAGCTTTATAAATCGGTGCTGGAGTATTCTGCAGTAATGCCTCAAAATAGGACAGTTTACAAGGGTGCAGTGTTGGGGGCTCTTACTGGGAAATGCTGCAATGTTTTATAGAAGATGAATGTGATCAAATTGAGCTGAACACTCCCCAAATCACTGGGTTTATCTGTATCTTCTTCACCCATTAGTGGCTGACCAGCTCTGTTACAAGCACCTTTAGGCAACAAAAAGTGTGTTTCCTTACACTGAATACACTGTTAGTTACTGTCTGTATATGGCTTCAAATGAATCTGAATAAGAAATCCATGAGACTCACCCCAAATCTCAGTCCCTACATACAGTTCCTAGTAATAGCTCTCATTGTCTCCTGCATATTCCACACACACACCATTTCTGGCAGGCTGGAAAGCTGTGGCCTTGTCTACAATCTGTACTTTCCCCACCATAGCAACATGATGCAAACCCCTAGAGTAGATTCATCACCTAAAAACTAACTTGCATTGATACAGCTCATCCTAGTTTGACGATCTAAGGGTTTGTCTATGCATGAAGTTAGCCATGGGTCAAGCTAAACAGGACCAAGGTGCTCCTATTCCAGAATAATAGCGTCCACACATGTTGCTATTCAGGAATAGCTGTTCCTGAATAACTCCATGAGTAGATAAGCCCAAGAAGAGTCTAAATTCTGCTGAGAGGTTACAATGGGTTTGAGCAGGTAAGGGTTGCAGATGCTAGTACTAAGACATGCAACTAAGCATCACCTCTCTGGAGCAACACATTCAAACGGAGATTGTGGCCCTTGAAATTACATTGCTTTCTTCAATTTTTGCAGCACTACAGCTACACCGCTGTAGTCTAGACACTTGGTACAGTCACAGAAGGAGGTTTTCCATCACTGTAGTAAATCCACCTGAGAGGCAGTAGCCAGGTGGAGAAAATAATTCTTCCATCGACCTAGCAACATCTGTACCGAGGCTCAACTCTGCTTAATTGCATCTCTCAGGAGCATGGATTTTCCTCCAGTTTTCAAAGCTATGTACAAAGGCACAGGCTTATGATGCTAATTTTACTGAAGGGGAAACCGAGGCACAGCACTGCTTAGCATTATGCAGGGTAGCAACAGCATTAGGGCTCCTCATAGGAACAACACAAGGGTGACAAATCCCCTCCGCCCACCACTGCTCCTATTCAATCACCAGCTATGGCAGCTGCCAGTTCTACCCATTCTCAGGGCTAACCTTCCCTGTCCCCCAGCTGTGTAAAGCCATAGCAACACTGCAGCTCAGGGCTGGACAGCACAGCCCTTAAGGGGGAACGAGAGCCCCACCACCGCCTCCCAATCTCACTCCAGCCCCCAAGCCATTAAAAAAAGTCAGGAGGGTCCCAGCCCTGAGGGTCGGCTCATGTGAGGCATGGGCGTGGCCTAGGCTAAATAAAGACCAGGTGGGCGCGGGAGGCGGAACTGCTGCAGAGTGGGCGTGGTTTGTGATATATGTAGAGGAGGCGGGGCTAACAACCACCCTAGCCAGCCCCAGCCAAGTGCGCGGCGCTGCAGGTGTGGCCGCCATGACTTGCAGCTGTGGGCGCTGCGCGGTTTTTCTGCTTGGGGCACTGGCCCTGGACGCGGCCGGGCTGGCGTTGGCACTGGTGGGGTCGGTGGCGCAGCCGGCCCGGGCTGGGCGGCCCTACGGGGACTGCCTGGTGCTGTCCGGCGCGCTGCTGCTCTTCCTCTCGCTGCTCTGCTGGCTGCTGTGGTACGCGGGGAACCTGCGCGGGGTACCGGCCTCCGAGCTGCCCCCGGGGGCCCGCAGCCCCCTGCCCGGGCCGCGCTCCAGCCTGCTCCGCCTGGCTAGTAAACTCTCGGAGCGCCTGTCCCAGCGCCGCTCACCGCTGCCCGGCCCTTCCCCGCCGGCCCCCGGGTCGCTGGAGCTCCGCCGCCTGTGCGCCATGGAGAGCCCGGGGGCGCACGGGGACCGGCTGGTGTAAGAGTCCGCCCGCGGCGCCCGGAGAGGCAGGTAACCGCCAGTGCCCTCCGCTTGCCGCGCACACAGGGCAGGGCGAGCCCCCGGGTGAGGGATGGAGCGCAGAGCTGGTATCCGGCGCAGGAGCCCCGGGACGCAGGGCTAGGTCCGATGGCTCTGCATGGGTTGCGGTCTCCAGCGCAGGAGCTGTGTACAGGGCAGGGCGAGCCTGGAGCGCAGGCCTGGGTCCCCAGCTGGGGCAGCCAGGGGGCTCTATGGGGTGATGCCCGATGGTGGGTGGCTGCACAAGCCACAGGGGCTAAGACTCGAACCCAGGTGTCCTCCGAGCCCCTGCTCAGCCCGCTAGACCCTGCTGCCTTTGAGGGTGAGGTTGCTGAGGAGAGAGCAGCAAAGGAACCCAAGAAGGTCCTAAGGTAATGTCTGTTTAACCCTTTGGTGAGCAGAAACTCTCTTGCACCTTACGCACCCACTGCCCAGTCCTGTGGCCGGCAGCCTGGGAAAAGCCACTTTTCTAAGGACACCAATTCTTTGGCTAACTTGAACCAAACCAACTGCTCCCCTCTGTGACATGTCCAGTAGCTATACCAACAGCAGCATGTCTAGCATAGATGCCTCACTACTTTCTTCTGTGTCCGATCAATAGATGGCCCCTGGGTGACCAGATTGGATTGTGGCCTATGTAAACTGATATTGTTCAATTACTGCAGCAAGGGGATGGATGTTTTAAGTAGCATTAGAGAGCATTTACTGAAGAGAGACAAGTACATCTGTACTTAAGGTCCAGTGCTTATGCCCATTTATCTCCAGTGCTTTCTAGCCACTGCTGTGGATACTCTGGTGTGAGTCCCACTGTAAAATACGATTTACATTGATGCAGTGGGTTTGGCACCAGCAGAGCTTATGCACGCTTGAAACAATCTGGAAAATGTTACGGCTGTGAATGAACTGGAGTATTTAATATGATGTTGTATAAACCTATGATGAGCTAGCTAGCTGCTCTTGCACACTGACCCAACTTGCCTTGAGTTGTACCTTAAGGGAAAACCCTGTGTTATAACAAATTAGCTCTGTTGCTTTAGGACGAAGGAATCTGTCACTGTTTTCCAGATCAGTCTTCAGTGGATTTCTTGGAGTGCAGCTAAACAGAGCTTCAGAAGTAGCTCTTCTGCTTTAAATTCACCCCCTACCTTATTCCAGAATAACTTGGGTATGTAGCCAAGCCTGTAATATTTTTAAAATCTCATGGGATTTCAGCCTAGAGAGGAAAGTGACTGCTCTGTAAAATCCTTGACAGTCAGCCTGGGGTGTAATGGGAACTTCTCTCACCTGGCTTCCAGCTGTGTGTTAATGCCTTTGGCTGGCATATGAATGGTGCTGATCTCTCACACAGCTGTGTGAGATGTCTCAGTGCTGCTGGACTTTCCATACCACCACCACCCCCCAAGGATTTGTATCAGCAGGGTGCAGGGGAATGGAAGAAATCTGAATGGTGTTATAAAGCTACTTTGCAAATTGGTGTCATTCTAAATAGACTAGATCACAGGTTTTGAGGTTGCTACCTCATCTACATAGGTTTTTGAAGCAACTGTCATGTTAATCAACTCCAGTTCTTTAAGGAACCCTTTCCTAGTTCCTCTTCCCTGATACACGAGACAGAAATGGATCTAAATCTTAATGTTTAAGCTTTTTTCCAATTTGTCTTTAGATGGAGATCTAGATCTCATGTGCCATGCTATTCTGTTAGTTTTTCACTAGCCTGTTGGATGCTGTTGCCCACAAAGGGAGAATATAATAAGCACTAATATAACACCAGCATCTCTTCCCTACTTGTTTACCACCTTTAGAAATATTAAGAATGTCACTTCTGGTTGAAAGAACAGGAGTACTTGTGGCACCTTAGAGACTAACAAATTTATTTGAGCATAATATTTCTTGGGCTACAGTCCACTTCTTCGGATGCATAGAATGGAACATACAGTAAGAAGATATTTATACATCCAGAGAACATGAGAAGGTGGAAGTAGCCATACCAACTGTAAGAGGATAATTAATTAAGAGAAGCTATTAACAGCAGGGGAGAAAAACTTTTGAAGTGATAATCCAAATGGCGCATTTCGGACAGTTGACACGAAAGTGAGAGGCTACTTCAACATGGGGAAATAGATTCAATTAGTGTAATGACCGAGCCATTCCCAGTCTCTGTTCAAACCTAAGTGAATGGTATCTAGTTTGCATATTCTGGTCGAAGCTGTCCTTTTCCTGAAGGACCTATGGGGGTCAGAGCATGTGCTTTGTGCACACTCAATTTAACGCTAGGCACACTGAATTTAACAGACTGTTAGTCACTGGAGTAAAATACACTTACACAAGTTCTAAACAGTTTGACTAAACTCTTGTCCCCTTGATCAACATTCTAATGATTCTTGTGATGTCCTAATCTTACTAATTCTCCAGTCACTGGAATCTTCCAGGGCAGACCAGACTGGAATTTCTAGTGTTTTGAAAGCAGTTGGATGGGTCTATTATAGTGGAATAACCATCTCCCTCTAAGTGCTGGTCTACACTGGAAATTTACACTGGCATAGTTACATCTCCTGGATATGAAAAATCCACATGCCTGAGGGACGTAGCTCTGCTGACCTAATCCCGATGTCCACGGTGCTAGGTCACTCTAAGAATTTTTCTGTCCACTTAGGCCTAGTCTATACTAGAAAATTAGATCAGTTTAACTGTCAGCTCTCTCTAATGTAGAAAATCTAAGAATTGCTAAAACAACACTTTTCACTGGTAAGTCTGTGCAGATGCTGTTTCTGATAATGACAGCTTCTTCTATCTGTCCTGATGCCTTCAAACATTGAAGGAAGTAGTGCTTCAGTAGAATCCTCTGAGTTACTAATGTGAACGTTGGGAGTGGATGAATGGAAACCAATAAAGTTGTACCTTTGCTTTCTAGAATACCTGGAAATATTGGCCTCCTCGTGCATACTCACCACTCGTGTGGAATCTTGAGCTGGAAGAATCCTGGTTGGAGTCGTCAAGCTGCATCCGGTGGAGGAAGCTCATTTTGCTAAGCCTGTTCTGCCAAAGTGTTATACTTCGCAGCCTTTTAAAACTGAAATCTGCCCAAATGTGATCGCTGACCTAGGACATGTGCTCTCACAATGGGGATCTCTCTTGAGACTGATCAATGACTTCAGTATTGCATCTGCATTAAGAATTTTCACAAGCTGAGCCTTAAGTAAAGTTTATTTATATTTTGTATGCCATTATTTTTTTATATTGCCCCAGCATGTATGGCACCCTCTGTGTACAACATTTGCCTCTTGTATGAGACCCATGTTGAGACTTTGCTCCTTTGAAGTAATATTCACCAGTTCTTTTTTTATGCTGTCTTCCTAATGTTTACAGGTATTGCAGTTTAATTTTATGTGCAGCTCTTTACATAAGAGAACGGGAAACTTGAGTTTTTTAAATATATTAAAATTATATTTATTGAGAACATGATGGATAGTTTGAAATGTTCCGAACAGCTCTGTGTGAACTGGGGTCATACAAAATGTTTATTTCTAGACTTCATCCCTCGTGGAAGGGAATGAGGGATGGGTTTTATGGAAAACAGTGTGTGTGGTAATATAATTACTGCCATAATGTATATGGGCCTGTGACGGGTTGGATCACAGAAACCCACTTGGGAGCTGCCAGCTGATGTGCAAAGACTACTTCTGTTTCTGTTCTCCCTGCCCGCTCAGTGGTTTCAGCTCCCTGTCTTGGTGAAGCCAGACACGCCCGTCTGCTCCAGCACAGACTCAGGGTCTGAATAACCTGTCCCAAAGCTGCCGGTTTACCTGAGAACAGCTCACAGAAGTCTGCTTGCCCTTAGCACTCAGATGCCCAGTTCCCAATGGGGTCTAAACCCAAATAAATCTGTTTTACCCTGTATAAAGCTTATACAGGGCAAACTCATAAATTGTTCGCCCTCTATAACACTGATAGAGAGATATGCACAGCTGTTTGCTCCCCCAGGTATTAATACATACTCTGAGTTAATTAATAAGTAGAAAGTGATTTTATTAAATACAGATAGTAGGATTTAAGTGATTTCAAGTAGTAACAGACAGAACAAAAGAAGTTACCAAGCAAAATAAAATAAAATACGCAAATCTATGTCTAATTGCACTAAATACAGATAAGATCCTCACCAGTTCCAAAATGTTCCCTTTTACAGGCTAATCCTCTTTTAGCCTGGGTCCAGCAGTTACTCACACCCCCTGTAGTTACTGTCCTTGTTCCAGTTTCCTTCAAGTATCCTGGGGGGGTGGAGAGGCTTCTTCTTTAGCCAGCTGAAGACAAAATGGAGGGGTCTCCCACGGGTTTAAATAGACTGTCTCTTGTGGGTGGGGACCCCCTCCTCACCCTCTGTAGAATCCAGTTACAAAATGGAGATTCGGAATCACATGGGCAGGTCACATGCCCATGCATGACTCAGTATTTGCAGGTAGCAGCCATTACCCACATGGTATCTTGCATGTCTCCAGGAAGACTTCTTATGTGGATTGGAGCATTCCAAGATGCATTGTTCCCCGATCGGGTACTTAACCTAGTGAATTCCTTCCTAAAGAGGCTGACCAAATGCCTCACAAACCTTACCTAGAGATCAAGCAAGTATACAATCCATATTCTTAACCTCAAGTACAAAATGATATATGTGTACAAAAGGGATGAATAGATATAGTAGACCATAACCTTTACAGAGATATGTACCTGGCACAGGCAGCACAAAACATATTCCAGTTATGTCATATTCCCACAAAGCCTTATGGGAGGTACCGTCACAGGGCCAAATTAACAGTGCGTGGAGAGAGCCTGCATTCAGGCAGTTTAACTTCTGAGTGCATAACTGTGCCACCTTACCACTCCCTTAATGGAGATGGTTTTAAATGTAGTTTTAAAACAGATTTTTCCAAGGCTTAGAACTGTCAAAGGAGGGGAGATTTTCAGTGGATTGGCAGAGAGGTGCCTTTGCTAAGTTTTAAGTCCCTGCTCCAAATCAAGGGAGTGCTAGAGTGTCTCAACAAAACAACTCCAAGAATCTCTTGGACACAAGTCAAACAATGGATTTCTCTTCTCTCCTCCCTTCCCGCCCCCCCAGCCTTCTTTAAAATGGCTGAACTATGGCTGAAATGTCAAACAGTCTGGCAAAGGGGCTGCTGTGGAGAACTCCAGCCTGAATAGCTGGAGTTTGGCACAGTTGTTAGCAGCTGAATAGGCTCTTGCAAGGGAAAGTACTAGGTAACCTTAGCCTGGGACAGGGCTGCCTGCTCCTCTAAGGAACAGGTACCCTGGTGAGGCTTGGGTGTCTATAGTGACCTCTCCAAACCTGTGCACTTCAGAGTAGCTGAGTAAAGACACATTACGTGAAATAACAGAAAAGCAAATCCGAGAGGGAACTTTGCTAATCCACTGCTGGCTCTGGCAAGGGGCACTAGAAGTAATGCTGAAGGGCTAGAAGGCAAAGGTGCAAAAACTCCCACTCTTTCTTTACTCTAGCTGTGGGGAGGAGAGGCAGGACAGGGCACAGCAGTATCAATTCACAGGCCCGAGAACAATTCCTGGAGCAGATCCTTTAGGAAAAACCTCCAGTCTTGATTGAAAAAGTGTCAGTGACGGAGAATCCACCAATGGTTAATTATTTACTGATAAAATGTACACCTTATTTCCATTTTGAATTTGTCCAGCTTCAGTTTCTGAACAGAGGATTGTTAGACCTTTCTTTGCTAGAGTGAAGAGCCCATTACTTTATTTGCCCCTCATGTGGGTACTTATAGGCTAATCAATTATTCTTCCTCACTGCCCATCCACACCACGAGTAAACTGGGGCTGCCTGTATCCTACCAGTGATCTCGGCTCCTTGCTGGCTACCCCTGCCGTTCTGAGTCCAATCCAAGCTCCTGAGACGTGGTTGCAGAGCCCAGTTCTCTGTGTGAGTTCTTTCATGCTCCACCCCCGAGAATGGCAACTGCTGGCAGAGCACAGCTTACCCCTTAGAACAGCTGGGTACAGTGCTCTCTGGGTGGAGGAGTCGCTGGTGGGAAACTGCTTCCTCCTTAGATTCAGGTCATGAGACTTGCCAGCAGCAGACATATGGTAGGGCCTGGCCTTCTAGTCAGGGCTGTGCCCTGGGACTATGGGGAGCTGGATTCAATTTCTGCTGTTCCACTGACCTCCTGTGGGACCCTGGGCAAGGGCCTAGATTTCCAAAGGATTTAGGAGCTGGCAGATGCTGAGTTGGATTTTGAAATAAAGCCTTGGCCCCTTAATACACACACCTGCAGTCTTTGCTTCCCTTAGGTGTAAGGCAGGAGATTCTCCTGCACCTATCACAGGTGCTTTAGAAAAGCCCAGTATCTACAGCTTTAGGCACCTAAATACCTTTAAAAATCTGCCTCTTAGTCCTTCTGGAGACTCCATTCTCAATGTGTGCAATAGAGGGGTTGTAAGGATAAGAGTGTTACGAGTGTGTAGCATTCAGGGGCTACCCACAAGTTCCTAGATCAGTCTCTTCATCCAGGCTTTCCTTAGGGCATAGGCAAGGCCCCTGGTTCCATTTGGGCTCTGAGCGTGAGGCTAGGCAGGAAGAGAGCTTGATTAACTGTTTCCCCTATGTATGGAGGAGTGTTGGCTACAAGGCTCCTGGGATCTAATGCAGCAAGGGATGATGGTGAGGAGAGGGTGCATGGGAGGGTGAAAGATCAGGAGGGATTTAATATTGTGAGTCATATTGTTGCTCCTCTTAACCCCACCCCCCAAAAAGGTAAACATAGACAATGTCCAGACTGGGCAACAAGCAAAAGCAGCAAGTCTGGCCCAGGCTGAGATGGCCTGGTAGGATGTATTGAAAACTCATTGTCCAGGCAGGATCCTGTGTAACCTTCGATTTAAATATTTTCAATTAATATTTCGAGTGCAAGTAATACCAATAACCAAATCAACTACTTTAGGTTCCGACCTCTGGGGCAGTTACAGATAATTTACTGTAGGGGAGAACAAAGAGAGAGACAATGTGTGATGGAATCAAAGACTTTATTTCAAATAGAATAGTTGATTAAAGCAAATGGGAATTACAATACAACCATATGCTACAATTCTACTCACATTCCAAGATGAAGTAGTTCATGCAGGGGTGATAAAAAGAATGGGTATGTAACCCTTTGTAATCCTTTCGCTAATGGAATGGTGATGGTGAAGGAGCACACTAATCTAAAATTAGCATACTACCCTTTCTAGGATCACTATTCTCCCAAACCAGTCCCATTTCAGCTGACACTCTGATTAAAACCAGTTAGAACCAAACACATTTACAACATGACCTGGGGTTATGTCTAACTTGCCTCAAAGCTGTCTCGTTTGACTTCACCCACAATTTACCAGGCCTTGCTATTATCAAGCCTAAATGTAGGCCCTGAGACCTGGTTTCTACTTACTTTTCAGCACATTTCTATTTAACATAGACAAACATCACTTATTTAGGCTACTTACTCCTGCTATGCAGTGAAGTATGGTGTAGTCAAGGCTTTAGAAATACTCCCCCACGTGTTTGGGCTGTGGGATGATGCTGGTGTTGGCTTGATACAGAAGGACTCCAACATGTGCACCCACCTGCATTTTGGTTTTTATTTTGTTTTCATGACAGCCCTAGAGAGGGAACTTCTCAGCCAACATCCCCAAAAGCCCTGACGCTGGGATTGCAGGGGGAGAGGGAGAAATACCATGAGCTCCCTGCTTTATGTGTGACCAGCCCTTGGTAAGTCTGTGTGCCTGAATCTGTTTCTGTTTCAGTAAAAGACAAAAGTCCCAGTGACACGGATGGAGGAAGAGATGGACCCAAATGAAGGTCCTGCTAATAACACTTGCCCTCAAGAATTGATTTTAGTGCTAAACTTTCACAGCACGAACCATCTCTCTAGGCAGACTAGGCACTTGTAGGTCCCATCTTGTGCTGCCTGCACAGTGTGATAGACATCTGAAGGAAAGAACAGCCTCAAACTGGCTTTGCAGCCTCTTACCCTGCTAGGCGAGAATCTGCTGTTACTTTGTTTCCTGTGCAGGATGATGCTGGACCGCTGAGCACAAAGTGATGCTATCACTTCCATTTCCTGCTGTGAGCTCTGAAAGCCAGAGTGCACCCTAGAAGGAATAATACATGAGCACTGGGTAATCTAAAATCTCATCAGTTACACTTGAAAGCAGTTCTTCCCTCTCTGATAGGAAAATCAGTATTTACTGCTGCCATTAGAACATCCAAGGCAATGCAGCTTGCCTCAATTAATAACTGTTAAGGCAATATCATTCCATATGCCAAGCAATCATCTGCTCAGCAATTCCGGACAGCAGCTGTGATTCAAAGGAACCCTGGTGCATTTAGATCTTTTAGCGACTGTCGACTACTGGCAAAAGCCAGTGGGAGGGGAAGGACGCACACAGTGGTTTTACGTGTGTGATGGGTGTAGGAGATTGTCTCTCAAGACTTACAGCTAGGCAGATAAGGGAAAGTAATAAAAAATGGAAAATATTTAGCATGTGTATATTCTCAGCAGTGCTGGTAGTGACTCCTGTAGTTAAAAGAATGAGGAGTACTTGTGGCACCTTAGAGACTAACAAATTTATTTGAGCATAAGCTTTCGTGAGCTAAAACCCACTTCATCGGATGCATGCAGTGGAAAATACAGACTAACACGGCTACCACTCTGAATCCTGTAGTTAAGTTACCCGGCACTGTCCATTATAAGACTCTGTTTTCAATTGATTATAACTTTGCCAAATTCAAACCATTTGGGCTGAAATTTCCCATGCTGGGTGTCCACCTCAGCTATAGTGGTTAGACCCTGTCTGAGAATGAGGCTAGAGAAAATGTGTTTTTAGCCTGTGTTAAAAATAATTAAAATTCTTGCCATTGTTTCATTGAGATACTCTAGTGCCCCCATGCTTTGGAGCAGGGACTGGCTGTGTGTGTGTGTGTTTGTGTGTGTGTGTACATGTACATGCGTGCGAGTGACTTTTGTGTCAAGGATCTGCCTTTTGCCATCCCTAGGATAACTTGGCCCAAATTTGGCCAAATTATAAACCTTTGAAAAAATCTCAGCTCACACATGCTTCATAGTGATTTGTTAGAGTTTGCACTGAGGTTCCATCTGCACTGAGCATGTGCCACCCCCTCAGCTCCTGTGTATGGACCAGACTATGTATGTGCCATCCTCATAGAGCAACTGAGCATGCTCCATCGCAGGGCTGAGCTGTGCTCTCTTTGCAATTGCTCCAGAGCTGAGAGCAGGGTTTTCGATGCCCCCTTTGCTGGCACCCAGGCAGTGTGAAAGCCGAAAGCCTCTGGACTCAGATGCAGAGGGGGAGGAACAGGGAGGCAGAGAAGAGACACAGGGAAGGGGCTGAGGAGCTAGGGGGAGTTAGGCGCAAGAGCTGGGAGAGGGAACCGAGCAGGAGCAGATGGCAGCAGAGGTGCAGGAGGCATGGAACATGGGAAGGAGTTGGGGCAATGGAGGAGGGCAGAACCAGAAGCAAGGGAGGCAGTGGTAGGACAAGCAGGAGTTGAGATGATCCCATCGGAGGCAGACAGGGATAGGAGTTGGGGGGGGCATTAAGAGCAGAATGGGAGGGGGCAGAAGAGGCTGTAAACACTAGAGCAGCATTCCTTTGCTGTCCAGAAAACAGCTGTGAAAAAACCTACTGGCAAAGTATGTGTCCCCATCACCCACTAGTGAAAGGTATACATAGAAGGTAACAACCTTCTACTGCTACCAGTTACTCTGTTAGCTCAAGTGTTAGAGGACCATGGATCTGAAGATCCCAACTCTGCTGATGACCCAGGTGGAGACTCAATATGGTTTTACAGGATGGAATTTTTGGGAGTTTTTTTTTTTTTTTTCAATTTTTAAGTTTAAAAGTAAGAAATTGTTATAAAACAAAATTTCAAGAACATTATGAAGGTTGAAAAGTCAAGACTTCAGAAGTTAGGAAAAGCCAGAGTTAAGGTTGCCCATGTAACTCAGCCCCCTTATGCATATGCATGATGCAGCTGGAGGATGCTCAAAAGAGGTGGGTATTCTTATAGCAACAGCCACCTCCATGTTCCAGTCCCTCTGTGGTAATGTCGTGACATCAACCTTACCACAAAGCTGCAGATCTATAGACTAGAGCCATGCTTATAACAGCTCTATTGTAGGCAGTGAAATGTGGACTGAGGAAGATTGAAGAGCCGCAGATTGATGTTTTAAATTCTCGTCATCTTCGCCACGTGCTCCATATTAAGTGGTAGGACAAGATCAACGGTGAGGATTTTTGTCACTGAACCCTGCAACCGCCCTCCCCAGCGCTGGCTTGGGTTCAGCAGCTTTCTTGGTACGAACATAAGATTAGGATGAAAGGCCAATGAATTGAATTACAAAGCATGTTTAACAAGGAATGCAACCACACAGCCACCAATCACGTGGTCACCCAAAGCTAGGGTGGTGCAGAAAGGCCACTAGTGATTCCCACAGACACATCCAGCCAGCCATTAACCCTCCAGGATGGGTGGGAACCTATCCTGACCACTTGCCCATTTGCACTCTAACAATCTTACAGCTGAATAGAGAGGGGATCTCTGCCCCAAGTGTCATGTTTTTCAGCAGCTAGCTGCTAATATGATCCTAGATACAGATCACACACAATAAAAAGACAAACCCTGCCCTAAAGAGCCTTGATGCAGCAGCCAGAAAATGATATTGGTTGTCTACTGTTTTCACTGCACACTTCCTCCATCTTCATGCCTAGCAACGAAACTAATGAGTCCCAAAGTCGCTGGGCACTTAGTAAGGATAATGGGATAAAAGACGCTCCTAAAAATCCTGGGTAACTCCACCTGAAATGCAGAAAGCATCTGATAGCACCACAATTTCTGCAACGCCCCAATAGGGAGGTTGTGCTATAAATCCTTTGTAGTCTAGCTGGAGTTAAATGACAGTGACTGAGTATTTTAGTAATGGTCTTCCTGTATCAATCTACACATGGAGGAAGTGGCTACCTTCTGCTCATTTTGCTTGTTTTCCCACTTCTCTCCAAGCCTACATTATATATTTTTATTTATTACAATCATCTTCATGGCCCTGTTTACCCAGGAATAGTGAAACATACGTCTGATCTTATAGCCCACTAGTCACCCCAATCTGTACCCAAAAAAAAAAGAAAAAAAAAGGTATAATGAACTACAATTCAAACATGGGATTTAAAAGAGGGAACATTAGGAAATAATTAATGTTGGACACTACGGCTACGTGGAAAAATTCTGACTTGGGTTCTGTGTAGTCCAAGCTATAATTTGGCCCTGAGGNCCTTTGTGATTTGCTTTGGTGATGGTGATGACGATACAGTTTTTAATGACATAATCACACACTCTCCCTCGCCCCCCTCCCAGGACCTTGCCTCATTCAGTGCACAGGGAGGACAGTGCTCCCTGAATAAGCAGCAATTGAATATTTTATTTTATCCTTGTCAGTCAGTGTATGGCCCCAGGCATTAGTCACTGCACACCATCCAAACCCTGCTCTGAACACAGGGCTAGTAATTTCCTCCTGGGCTTTTCTCTGGCACTAATCACTGTAGTACTGCATGCATCAAACATTGCTGAATTTAGCCCCCCCGCCCCCCGGGGAGGTGAGGGGGTGGTATCATCCCCATCTTACAGATGCAGCACTGGGGCACAGGGAGATTAATGTAGGGAACATACGCTAATCTGGGGGGCCCAATTTGAGATGCCTAGGGCCTGGTTTTTCAGAGCACTTAGCATTTGGTAGCACTATATGTGTTCAAAGCTCTGCTCCCACTGACTGCAGTTGCACCGTAAGAGCTCAGCACTTCTGCAAGTCAGACCCCACGTGCCTCAAGTTGGGCACCCAGAAAATGAGGATCACCCAATTAGTGTGAAAAATTTGGTTTCAGTGACTTGTCCAGCGTAACAGAGGAACTCTGTGGCAGAGGTAAAATCCCCTTCCCCAGGGCAACATTCTATTGCCTTAACCATGAGACCATCTTTTTCTTCCTTCATTGCACACCTTCCAACTTCTCCAACAAATGCGGCCGGGGACCTACAGACAACAGCCTCCTTCGCCGCACATCCCCAGAGCACTGCCCATTCTGTGCACTGAGTGAGGCTGGGATCTGATGGAAAAATAGCATGTGACCACGTAATTCAAGACTGTATCCCAGTAGTTTTCAACATGTTTTCATTTGCGGACCCCTAAAAAATTTCAAATGGAGGTGCGGACCCCTTTAGAAATCTTAGATATGGGGGTCCTCAGGCCACAGGTTGAAAACTACTGTTCTATGCTAACGACAACTTTCCGTGGACCCCCTTAAACATAGTTTGCGGACCCCCAGAGGTCCGCAGATCATAGGTTGAAAACCACGGCTGTACAGGGCCGCCCAGAGGATTCAGGGGGCCTGGGGCAAAGCAATTTGGGGGGCCCCTTCCATTAAAAAAAAGTTGCAATACTATAGAATACTATATTCTCGTGGGGGCCCCTGCGGGGCCCGGGGCCTGGGGCAAATTGCCCCACTTGCTCCCCCCTCTGGGCAGCCCTGCGGCTGTATCCTAATGAACCACACAAGGGGGGCAAACTAAGGTTGGATGGGCAACCTGAATTCTGGCATTTCCTACATTTTGAGTGCTTGACTTTAAAACCTTAATAACATTCCTTTAACACATAACATCCAAAAATACCTGTACATCTACAATCAGCCTTGCCAGTCTGTTCTGTAGATGTACCAGCCCAGACACAACATTTCCTCCTACCTTGAGGACAGGGAAAGCATTTTTACTTGCCTTGCCCAATTGCGAAGGCAAGGAGAATTTTACATGGCTGATTACATTGCATGCACTGGGGGAGCTGGCTGGCTAGCTATCCAGCGGGATACAACTGTTGTGACTTATGATACACTCCTCTAACAGCCATCAGTGTGAATAAAAATGGTAGCCAGCTACCATGTATATTGCAATTTAGTTTTATAACATGCAGCCCAACATTCCTTGGCCCATCTGGATACAGAGCCCACCACATCTCCTAACCCCACACACATCCTGGCTACTAGAACTCATAGTCATTGGTTCCAGAAACCCAGCTTGCCAAGTGCTGATCTCAAAGAGACACTTCACTGGCTGCTGGTCATAATGAGACTCACCTATACAGGCCGTCAGCCTCTGTCACAAACTGCTGAGCCCTTAAGTGCCACTTCTGTGTTTTATCAGCAGAGGGCAGTGATGCGGTTACGCTCCAGCCAGCACATTGTGGGTTAGCATGTGCTGAGCTGGGGCAATCGCAATCTGTGGGTTGTGCAGACCCCTGAGGGTTTCATTGAGGAGATGAGGGAGATTCCTACCTTCATCGGACTCACCCCTTCATCATAGCACTCCCCACAGACCCAGTGCAGAAGAGAATCCATCCCGGGCTCGACGGTAGTCAGCCACAGGAAAGCACAGAAGAGGGAGAGGTGGCTGGCCTCTTGAGCTGTTCTCACAAGAGAGGGCACGGGGGGGCATTATAATCTCCTCTAGGTAGGTTCTTATCCTGTGCCCATCACCATGGCATCTGAGCACCTTCCAGAGATTCCTTAAGCAACATGACCAGCATCTGTTGCATGGTTCCTTTCCCCCGTTCCTTTCCTCAGGGTGGAGAGTCATGGGGGGTATTTGTAAAATACTAGGAGCTTTTATTAGCTGGGGCAGTTTGAAGAAGAGTGCTTTGCACTGGGAGCAGAGCAGGGTGAGACAGTTCTTAGCCCCTGCAGCGGTGAGTCCCACAGATTCGGTCCAACCTCTGAGAATGCTCTGTCCCCTGCACCAAGCCTCTGCCCCTTCAAGGTGAACAATTCCTTGTGCTGGAGGAGTGGACATGACAACTGCAATCCTGATCCCTGTTTACAGGGAGATCTGTTAGATATCCTGGGCCCAGCTTGTTAGGGGCCGTGAAGATAAGCACCACGACCTTGGACTTGACCCGGTATTTTATGGGAAGTCAGTTTCGTGAGCAGAGGACATGTACAGAGCTGATGCTACAGAGCTAGGTGCTCCCGCATCCCAGTGACCAGACACTGCAGAGGTGACTATGAATGTGTAGCACAGAGGGCAATGCAGATGGGCTAAAGGGCTGGATTCCAGTGCTTCCAGCTGAACCCGACAGCAACCATTACAAAGGGGGAAAGCATTGCTCCCCCGTATGACTCCCAGGAGTCCCCTGTCTTGGAGTCTGGAGCCACAATGGCTGAAGCCTCTCACCCCTCTTGTCGCAAGGAGCCGATATATGCCCCATTAGCCATTTCAATTGGGATTTTCAAAGGAGCCTCTGGGAATTTAGGTACCTAAATTCCACTGAATAGGATTCGGAGAGCCTCCCTCCTGCAGCCTCCTTTAAAAATCCCAGCATTCATTGCTGATAGATGCACTGGAGCCATCCACCCAGTGCACCTACTCTGAGTGACTGGCTGGCTCTGAACTAGAGATAAATGCGTAATAACAGTGCTCAGCTCTTACATAGATAGCACTCAATCTGAAAGCACTTTACAAAGGAGGTCTGTATTATTATTCCCATTTTACAGATGGGAAAACTGAGGCACAGGGTGGCCAACTGACTGTGCAAGGTCACCCAGCAGGTCAGTGGCTGAGCCAGGAATAGACCCTAGCTCTCCTGCACCCTAGGCCAATGGATGCTCCACTAGGCCACCCCACCTCTAGTAAATACTAATCCTAGCAAGTTCTCCTTTGCCTCCCTACCTGAGCTGCACTATAACATTCTTCCTTTCTGAGGATTGGGTGGGAGGGTGATTTTTTTTTTTTTCAAATTAAACTCTGTGTTTCAAACAATCACTCTGAATTCTCTCTCCATACTGTGCTCTCTGGAGAGACACTGGCAAGAAAAGCCACTCTGGGTTTTCTGTCTTAACTAAATTAGTTAAATAAATATTTATGGACTCATCCTAGCCAAAGATATTGCCATGTAGCTTTCATTCGCCTGTTCACATTCTTGCTCTGCCAGACTAATATGTAACCCAGGGAAGGAACATTCACTGTTTCCTTTGAAAAACTGGTTCCCTCTTGCCACATTTTTCTGCAAACCTGTTCTGGGCCAGCTCGGAGAGATAGTGTTTTCCACTACCATCTCCTTTCCAGGAGTGTCAGAGACAGAGAGATGCAGGCAGAGTGCTTCCGTCTATTTTATTTATTTATTTTTAATATTCTTGTTTTGTTCCATAGCAAAGTGCAGCTGGTTGCACAGTTTCAATCCTTAAGTGGCATTGAGTGAAGATCTGGAGCCCTCAGGATTCATTTCTAAGCACGTAAGCAATTTTATTCAGACCTTCGTATTTCTTTTATCGCTACCGCTGTCAACACATTGCTCCCCTTTCCTTTGCTTCTCAAATGCTCCTGAATGAAAGCTCTCCCTCCCATAGTAAATCAAAGGCGGAAGCCTCCTCCATGCATTATTATATGCTGGATTCCCGAAATCCAACCCCAGGGTTGTGAAACACTTGGTTCACTAAAAGCAACTGATGGAACATTCTGCTTCTGATGCAACTGTAACACTCGGATCGCTCTTGTTTCTGTTGGATCCTGAAGTTGTGTCTGTGGCAGCAATTATGATACAAAGGAGCCCTCTACCAATCTGCTGGGCACAAAGTTCTTGCCCATTTCATGCCCACCCTCTGCCACAATTATCTGTCCTGGCCCCCTAGTTCTGGGTCCATCTAAGCAGCCACAGTTTGGACAGCCATGGAGTTTGCATCCTCTGCCGTGCAACGCATAGCGGGTTGTATCCAGAAAGGGCCAGACCATGTAAGATTTTGAAATCTTTGACTCTCCAGAGTCAAAGGGCCTGATTCTGATCTCACACACGCTGGGTTTACATCTGTCTAACCACACTGGCTGGCCATGTGGACAGGTTCTGAGATGCCTTGTGGGAGGGGATGCTGAGTTCCAGAAGCCTCCATTCCTCCAGGAACTGTCAAAACCAGTCCCCTACCCGGGCAGCATTATACTGACAGGAATGCGACTTGGAGGGTGTTTGTCTTAGAAAGGGAAAGAGGACAGATGGGTTAAGCCCTGATCCCTTCCTTCTCTGTGCTTGTGGACCAGCTCGTACCCAAGAAGATGAGTCATCCCTGCTTCCTTGTCGGTGGCTGTAGGGACAAAAGAAGGCCTGGGCTTGTGGAGAACACTGAGCACCTTCTTTGACTGATTTTGAGAAGAGACTTCTGACCCTTCAGCTGTGCCATTGTCTTGTCTACAAGCACCCCAGGAAGCACGTTCCTGTGATCAAGGACAGGAGCAGAGTTGCTGGGGCGTTGTCTTCCCACGGCCTTTGTGAAACGAGACCGAGGGTGATGGATCATGCTGAGGAGTGAATGATGTCAAGGAATGTGCCTGCCACAAAAGACGTCTCCATGGCTCCCTTTCTGCTCTCCAACAAAAGCTGTTTGACTTGGGCTGAGCATGCTCGACTGTTGGCCCGGGCCACTGCTGCCCTCGGGAAGGGAGAGGCGTCTACCACTCTATGCGTAGCTACAGCTGATGCCTCAGCGTTCTTAAGAAAGCTTCAACTGAGCAGCCTGTACCATCCTGGGGGACAAAGTCCCCCTCCACGGGGATAACTAGCTCTTTTGCCAGGGATGCCACAGCTGCTTCCCCATTTAGGAGCTGATCCAGGAATCCCTTGCTTTTATGGGGCTCTACAAACAGAGCCGGGTTTCCTGGCTTCCTGATGTTGGCTGGGTCCTCCCATTGTGCTCCGATTGCAGATGCACAACACCCCGTCTCCCCCTCTGCAGGGAAGCACCTTCCCAGGGATCCCAGATACATCCTCGAATTCAGGGACGTTCTGGTCTGGATCTAAGCTTTGTGACTCCAGCCCATCTCAGCCATGGGCTGAATCAAGACCAAGGCTCCGGGGAGCCTGCTCCATACTCTGAGACTACTAAAATCTGGACTAGAGCTGAACTCCATGGTTCAGTCCCATCATAACTCCAGTCTCTGGGGTTTCTTCCACCCCTGCCCAGCCTAAATCCTGTGTGCTGTGTCAGCCATTATGATTTTGGAAAACATGATTCATCTGAGCATGTGTGTATGGGAGTAACTCATGGATTGAGGTTCCAGCAATAAATGGTCACATGATGCTGATATCCAATATAGTCCCAGGTAACACGGGTGTGTGAAAACGACAGACACATACTTGCGTCTTCTGGTTCTTGTTTGATCTGGACATGCAGACTCTTGATCTCAAGGTTTCTTTGGCTTGTCTATTGGATTAGAATGAAGGCACTCCTGAAATTCAGTAAACAAACTGAAAGGAGTTGCAATGGCCAGATGAAACAAGAACTAGATACAAATATGGAAGTGATGGGGGCACAAGAGAAAAAAATGCTCCTTCCCTGCTAAAAGGACAATCCAGATTCATTGGGAATTAATGGGGGGAGGGCTGCACCACAGTTACGATTAAATCATTTAATGGTTTGCTCCATAGCAAAACCAGCTGCTTACACAACTGGAATTCCTTAACTGGTGGGTGAGAGTGAAGGTCTGGAAACCTCCATTTCCCTTCTCCTTTCCAGTTGCTTAATCAATTTAAACCATTTAATGAATAAGAAGGCAAAACGTGTTTAGAACAATACTCTTGAAGACACTGACACATTCCTAATTAGTTTGGGAATCTTCAAATAAAACTATAAATTGGCCACCGGAGTAGGGTGACCAGATGAGGGGAAGAAAATATCGGGAAAGTGGAGTGAGTCCTGCCCGAGTCCTGCCCCGGCTGAGCGCAAAAAAACCCCAAAAAACACAGTGCTGCCGGCGGATATCGGGACAAAATGCGTCCCGGCCAAGGATCGGTCGGGACGCGGGACAGACACCGAAATATCGGGACGGTCCACATAAAATCGGGACGTCTGGTCACCCTACACCGGAGTCATACTTAGAAACCATATTTAATAATTAAATGTATTGTATTATTATTTATTATTCTCTGTGGGGGCAAAGGAAGTAATATGGAGGTATGGGCCTGACTCAGGTAACTTCATGCACAAACAAGGCTATGCAGCTTAAAGGTACCTAAAGTCAGTGTCAACTGACCTGCCTGAACTGTGCCCTCTCCAAACAATAAACAGACTGAAAACGTTCAAGCAGGTCGCATCCTGGACATCTTTAAAAAGGCCTGATCCCCCCCACCCCACATTTAGCACAAAGGGTCAATGGTCTAAAGTTTGAAGGGTGCTGAGTGCCCAGTTATGACTGGAGGCTGCATTGTGGTTTGTTTTGCTGAGCCCCTGAAAGTGCAAATTGTGCTAAATATTCTCCATATGTCGTACATATCAGTGTTTCCACAAAATGGTCACATGCCGAAAAGAAAGTGGGTGGGATCATTCATTCCCTTCAACCCAGCTGTTTGTAAACACTGCAGGAAGAGTTTTGTTGTGGCTGGGGAACAGCTGTTCTCTGTACTCATGCATGAAGGAAAAATGTGCGTCCATTCCTCAATGGGCAAGGAGAGCAAATAACGGATGGCACAGAGAAGGCTGAAGTGTTTAATGCCTTTTTTGCTTCAGTAAAAAAGTTAATTGTGACCAGATACTTAACACAATTAGTATTAATAATAAGGGGGAAGGAACACCTGCCAAAATAGGGAAAGAACGCATTAAAGAATATTTAAATAGGGTAGATGTATTGGAGTCAGCAGGGCCTGATGAAGTTAACCCTAGAGTTCTTAAGGAACTAGCCAAAGCAATCTCTGAACCATTAGCAACTATCTTCAAGAACTCATGGAGTGAGTGAGGTGAGGTGAGATTACAGTGGATCACAAGCTGAATATGAGGTAACAATGGGGTGCAGTTGTGAAAAAGGCAAATATTCTGGTATGCATTAACAGGAGTGTAATTGTTCTGCTCTATTCAGCACCAGTCAGGGCTCGTCTGGAGTACTGTGTCCAGTTTGGGGCACCATCCTTTAAGAAAGATGTGGACAAATTGCAGAGAGTCCAGAGGAGAGAGAAGAAGTTTAGAAAACCTGACCTATGAGGAAAGGTTGGAAGAATTGGACATGTTTAGACTAGAGGAGAGAAGACTGAGGGGGACCTGATAACAGTCTACAAATATGTACAAGGTTGTTACACAGAGGAGGGTGATCAATTGTTCCATGTCCTCTGAGGGTAGGACAAGAAGGAATCAGCTTAGTTTGCAACAAGTGAAATATTTAGGTTGGATATCAAAGAAAAACTTCCTAACTCTAAGGATAGTTAAGCTCTGGAACAGGTGACCTAGGGAGGTTGTGAAATCCCCATCACTGGAGGTTTTTAAAAGCAGGTTAGACAAGCACCTGTCAGGGACAGCCTAGGTTGACTTGGTCCTGCCTTACTGCAGGAGGCTGGACTAAATGACATTTCAAGATCCCATCCAGCCCTACATTGCTACGATTCTGTGAACAAGAGAATCTGTTATTTATTTACTGTTCATCATATTAATTCTTTATTCACCTACTTTAAAAGGTTTCAACAGCCAGTCAGGGAGCAGAAAGAACACCATGTGACTGAGATGGCTGGTCTCCTGCCACCATTGGGGAATAGCAAATAGTCGACTGAATGGTTCTCAAGCAACCCATGGAAGTTGTTTGCGGGCACTGTTTGCTGGCTAAAGAGGAACAGTGAATATGTGTGTTAACATCAGGAACTGATTGGGAGCAACTCGCTAACAGAACAAAGGGCTTGGTGTGTCACATCATTGCTTTGCCAGTCAAGAACGTTTGCTCTGGGCAACTCTAACTTTTGCTGGCCTTTAATACCTTAGTCTTTTATAGAGAACTGGCTGAAATTTTTCATCCAAAACTTTTTTTTGCCCAAAAAGCTGCTTCAGGTCGACTGAAACATCACAAATCCATGCTGAATTTGCCAAATTCTTTCGGGCGACAAAATACCTAAAACAAAACAAAAATCCAAACCCCCAAATGTTACGTTTTCACATTTTCTATTTGAAACAGCTTTTTTATTTGAAATTTCTTTCAATTTTATTTCTTAGAAAGGTTAAAAAGTTCAACCACCATTCAAACCATTTCATCCAACCCAAAATGATTTTGTTGTGTTTTTTGTTTGTTTGTTTGTTTGTTTGTTTGTTTTTGGTTTTGTTTTTTTTACTTTTCAGTTTGCCAAACATCAAAAAATGTTCATTGCGGGTCGAGCCGAAGCAAATTTGTTTTCCAGTGTTTCGGCCTGGCCAGCAAACCAAAAAAGGTTCTTTGCAAAGCTCTAGTGTTTGATGTAGCAACTCTGTTCTGTCGCTAGCATCTCTTGGCATCACACAGAGACTAACCCACCCTCCTCCCACCCACTGTCACCTCATCCCTTACCCACAATCACACTCCTCCTGTCTCTCCTCCTCAACTCCCTTTATCCCCCTGCCTGTGCTTTCCTCTCCTGTCCCACTGCCCTGTTATCACAGGCGTGCCCACAGGCAGCTCTCCCTGCAGGCTGGCTCCTTGCGCTCTGCCATCCCCTTGCCAGCGTCTGGATTCTCTGCAAGGAAGCCGCGCTCTGGGCTTCCTGTGTCTATGGCAATATGAGATGCGATGCCCCACAGTATAGGTGTGCTCAATGCATAGGGCAGCAGGGGGAAGGGCCATGGATGCGGGCCCAACCTGGCAGCTAGACATTTACATGGTGGCCTTGGCACCTGCAGCTGGCTGGGCCCTCACTCGGTGCCTGCAGTCAGTTGTCAGTACGAAGCTGCAGGCGTGGATTCAGGGGTGGGCTGAGGGCCCATGGTGTAACTGTGCAAATGCCCTGGCCCAGGCAGGCATTGAGTGCTCCATTCCCATCACTGTTGTCACTCAGCAGGGATCTATTTGCTTCTTTGCTTGCAAAATACAAAACCACTTGTGCAGCCCCTACTCCACAAAGCAGCAGCAGAGCTGTGCGGGGCAGCCCTGCCCCCGGAGCCCTGACTGGCTGGGGGTGGGCCGAGAAGGGAGCTGGCAGGACATCCCAGCCCTACTTGCTGCAGCTCCCCATTGGAGGAGGGGGCCGCCCCTCGGGAGCGGCTGCATTGGCTGGGTATATGCTGCTGAGGCAAGGCTGCAGCAGGCTTAAGGGGCCCTGAGCTCAGGCCTGGGGGCAGGCTCAGGGTGCAGGGTGCGCCGCACACAAGAGCAAGCCACTGCCCAAAAGGGAGGGGGTGCCGTGAGCTGTGACAAAGGGACACCGTCGATGGAGTCTGAGGTCTGTTAAGCATCCAGGATGTGTCCCTCTCCCATTTCCTGTTCCTTTCAGGGACACCAGGGTTGTGCCCGTGCTAAGAAATGTCTGTGCATTGGAGTCATTCCTGCCCCCCGAAGGCCTCAGAGACCTGTCGAAGAGGGGAGCCTTTGCCACTCAATTAATCCACTGCCACCGCCTGGTTCTTCTCATGCCAGAGAGCTCCACAGTGCCCCCTACCAGCGCTGTGCCCTGCTGGCTCCAACGCTCAGTTTGCTTTCCCTGCCTGCGCTGCCTGGCCCTGCTGGAGTGGCACAGCTTGGAGCAGCAGGAGCTGGACATGAAATCAGAAGGCACCAGGGTCTGCATTTTCAGCCCGGTGCTTGGGGCACCTCCCCCAGGTTAGCAGAGGAATCACGCCGCTCCGGCAGCTGTTGCCTCCCCTGACCTCTAACCCGCATGGAGCCTGAGTCGCTGCAGGAGTGGCAGCCCAAGGAGGGTGAAGCGCACGCATGCGAGACGGACAGCTGAGGTGCGGACAGGATCAGCACAGAGGGTCATTGTAAAAGCAGGGAGGGGGAGCCTGGAGGGGCTGAGCTATCACTGTTGGTGCATGGTGCTGGGCGTGGGAACCACTGGCCTCAACTCCTGGAAACAAAATGTCAGCAAATCTTCCCTACTGGATGCCTTTCAGATCTGATCCCCGAGGCACCTTGAACTGCGTTGTGGGGATCCCTCACTCTGAGAGGGGCTGCGAGTCATCACAGCGCTGCACAACACCCTGGAGGGTCAGACAGTATCTTCCTGCCCTGACAGCCCCAGCGTCTCTGGGGACTGCTCAGCTCCCCGGTGTAGGAGAAGGGTAAGTCCAGCAATCCTGCACCTCCCCATACACTCTCCATGCCTAGGGCTGGCACCCCCCATTGGACCAGCTGCTGAGGTGCTTGTCAAGGAAAGGAAAAGCAACAAGTCGCACCATCAGCCATGACTTTGGGCAGGTGGGAGCATTTGAGCATCCCCAAACGGAACAAGCAGGGCAGTTACTGCAGGGTATTTCTCAGCCACTTGTTTCTGATTATTACTAGTCTCTATTGCTGTGGTGCCCAGAGGTCCTGCCCAGGGAGCTGGGCTCCATTACACTAGGCACTGTACACACACACACAGAGTAAGTTATTCCCTGTGCAGAAGAGCCTGTTTTTCCCTCGGTTATTCACGATGCTTTGGAAACACACTGGATGCTTTGGAATCACAGCACATTGCAAACAATACACGACTCAGATTAGGCTGCAGTGCTCATAGCCCAACCAGTCTCCCAGCATCGTACAGACCCTGGTCCCGATTCAGGAGGGGATTTAAGCATGTGCCCAACTTGAAGCCTCTGAGTAATCTATTCACCTGCTTCATAGGGTTTGAGCATTGGCCTGCTAAACCCAGGATTGTGAGTTCAGTCCTTGAGGGGGACTGGGGTAAAAAAACTGTTTGGGTATTGGTCCTGCGTTGAGCAGGGGGTTGGTCTAGATGCCCTCCTGAGGTCCCTTCCATCCCTGATAGTCTATGATCTAAGTTAGGCACTTGCTTAAGGACTTTCATGAATCAGGGCCTCTGTGAAGGACTCATGTAAAGCACCACTTGGGGTATTCAGAGTGGGGCTGGAGGGAGGGGGAATGAGTGGGGTGAGGGTAGCTGGGGTGGGCGGGTGATGGTAGGAAGGGTAGGGAGTGTGTGAGCAGCTGGCTGAGTGGGGCTGGATATTCAGATGGAGAGATGGTAAAACACATGGGTGGTAGAGGACTAAGCCCAGTGCATGGGGCTATACAGCCAGGGGTAACTTGTGCTTACTGCTCCTTTAAGGTCTGGAACATCCTGGGCTGGAAGAGTGACTGAGGTTTGTCAGTGGTTAGCAGCTGGGTTGGAGACTGATGGGAGAGTGAACAGAGTGGTAAGTAAGGACCATCTCACTGTGCCACCTCCATTCATTGTGGCTGTCACTTCGTTTTCCTTGCTGGCATTTGACAATGGCAAAGCATCATGGAAAGAGCCACTGTCTTCTGACACTGGACAAAGAACTCTGGTAGAACGAGGAAAACAGCATCATTCCCAGTCACACTCTCTGCTCCCATTACTACCTCTGTCTTCCCTGGCCCCACTCCCGTGGAGCTTCCTGCTGCAGATTTAAAGACACAGAGCACGTCTCAGCACCGCACTCCTTGTTTATTCCAGCCATGCTGTATTTTTTTATTTATTTCTGAAATTTCAGTGGCCATTATTTTCTTTGGCAAAAAAGTTGGAAAATGTGTCACAAAAAGCTGCCACCATTTTTTGAGCAGCTCTGCAGCTTCACAGGTTGTCTGCTTCCAGGGACTTGCCACTGCCAGAGAGAGCGCTTAGCTAATGTAGCTGACACCAGCTGAGTTTTTCAGTGAGCCAAGCCACCAGGGCTCGGGGGGAAGCAGGATTTGGTGTTTTCCAAAAATAAGATCTGTTGATTTTTTAAAAAATCTGTTAGAATCTTTCCAAGAATTGTTTGTTAAAGCTTCTCTACACATGGTTTTGCACCACTTTCACTGGATCACTTTGTAGCCAGTCTGGCTAAAGTGGTCCAACACCCTAAAGCCGTGGTTTTCAACCTGTGGTCTACTGACCACTGAGGGTCCACAGACTGTATCTAAGATTTCCAAAGGGAGCCACACCCCATTTTTAGGGGTCCGCAAATGAAAACCACTGCCCTAGGGTGGCTGCAGTTATACCGGTATATAGGTGCTTATACTGTAGAGCTTATTCTATACATTTAGGAGACTAAACTGCCCTGGTATAAGGCACCTTCATCCCAGTACAACTGCGTCCATTCTAGGGGATTATGCCGATTTAACTATTTTGGTAAAAAAGTCACGCACCTAACAGAAATAGTTAAATCAATACAAAAACTGTGGGGAGACCAGGAATAAAATGGGAAGGTGACATGTTTGTCCTCCTGAGAGGTCAGGAGATCTGTCATCTGTTCTTGGCTCTGCCACCAAATTGCCATGTGATCTGGCGCAAGTGGCTCTCTCTGCCTCAGTTTCCCTCCACTCTTTGGCGTGTCTGTTTAGACTGGAAGCCTCATCAGGGCAGGGACTGTCTCTCGCTATGTGTATGTGCAGCACCCAGCACAATCTCAGCTGGCAGCTCTGGGCTCTACTGGAATACAAACAAGCTGAAAATGATGAGATGTGAATGGTGTATCTTCTTCAGATACAATTCTAGGAAAAAGTGGGGTGAGTTGATCAGTGTCTATCTGATATGTGTTTTAGGAGACGATGACTGATCAAGTGTGGGAGAAAACTGGAGGTTTCAGACAGAAGAGCCCCTGGGATGAGAGTTCAGACCCAGGTCTCCCCCACAGCAGCAGCAGCCATAGCACTGAATCAGCATGTTGGCCTGTTTTTCTCCTTCCCTGCTGGTCCTGCTGTGCGTAGGCGTGGTACCAGACCTCTGCTGAGCGGGAATCCCAATCAGCCAGTCAGACTCTTCCTGTCGTGTCCATTGCTTACATCTTGCTACCCTCCACCACACTCTGGTTAGTCATCTCAGAGCGTCCCGTGATCAACACCCTTGGGTGACTTACATCATGCAGGGCGTGGAGGAGCATGACCCCGGAAGCAGTCACAGGGTATAAACACCCCTGGGAGAGAAATAGCATCAGACACTCACTTGCAAGAGCCAGTTAACAGCTGTGCTGGAGCCTCTGCTCTTGGGCTGCGCAGAGGGTCTGGATGGCCGCTAGATAATGCTACAAGCGTGTCAAGTAGAATTCAGGTTGGCAGCATTCATTGGCCACATGATAGAAGAGGTTAGCAAGCTGCAGCCTGAAGCGTGAGCACTGCTGTGTAGCTAACCTTACAGGAAATCAGCACATGTTCCGAGGTGAGTAAATCAAAGAGCTAACAGGCAATCTGCTTGCCACACACTCCAGTTCAATCCAGGCTCGGGAGCAGCCTGAGACACAGGCTCAATCAGTATTATTTGTTGCCTAATCAGTATTATTGTTATTCATTGCGTATGTTACAATAGCACCTAAGGGCCCCAAACTTGATCAGGGCCCCAGTGTGCTGGGCGCTGCCCAGGCACTGTGGGTAAGTCTACAGCGGAGCCGGAGGTGTGCTTCCCTCTCGCGTAGACGACACACCTGTGCTAGCTCTGATCAGCTAGCATGCTAAAACTAGCAGTGTAGCCCCAGTGGGGCGAGCTGCCCGGATGATCCCACTCTGAAACCCTAGGTATGTACTCGGGCGGCTAGCCCCTCCCACTGCTACCACTGCCAAGGCTACGGTCTATGTTTAGCCTGCCCCGATGAGCGGTAGCATGGGTACAGCTACCCAAGCTGTCGATTACGCCTCTTCCAGCTCCAGTGTAGATGCAACCACAGCGAGAGACCATTCCTGCCCCAACCAGCTGACAGTCTAAGCCAGGGTGGGCAAACTTTTTGGCCTGAAGGCCCATCAGGATGCCGAAACTGTATGGAGGGCCGGGTAGGGAAAGCTGTGCCTCCCCAAACAGCCTGGCCCCCGTCCGCTATCTGTCCCCTCCCACTTCCTGCCCCCTGACTGCCCCCCTCAGAACTCCCAACCCATCCAACCCCCCCTGCTCCTTGTCCCCTGACCACCCCCTCCCGGGACCCACCGCCCCTAACCTCTCCCCCGGGACCCCACCCCCTATCCAACCCCCCTTGCTCCCTGTCCCCTGACTGCCCCCCGGGACCCTCTGCCCCTTATCCAACCCCCCCGCTCCCTGCCCCCTTACCATGCCACTCAGAACAGCAGAACTGGCAGCCGCGCGGCCCAGCTGGAGCCAGCCACGCTGCCGCTCTGCCCGGCAGGAGCTCGCAGCCCCACCACCCAGAGCGCTGGCAGCACGGTGAGCTGAGGCTGCGGGGGAGGGGGGCCAGCCGGGGAGGGGCTGGGGGCGAGCCTCCCGGGCTGGGAGCTCAAGGGCCGGGCAGGACGGTTCCACAGGCCGGATGTGGCCCGCGGGCCATAGTTTGCCCATCTCTGGTCTAAGCAGACAATGCGTGGGAGTGGGAAACAGACTTGGCCAAGGGCATGCAGCAACTCCCTGGTAGAGCTACGACTAGACCCCCAGGTTTCCTAACTCCCACTTTGTTGCCCTTCCCATTAGCCCAGGCTGCCGCCGGAGGAGGCCAGCCCACAGGTCTGGGTGCCAGGACTCCAAGAGTCTATTTTTGGCTCTGCCATTCACTCCCTGTGAGCTGGGGCATTTGAATATTAATATGAAATGCTTCCATTTTGGGTGTCCAACTGGAGATACCTACAGCGGGGCCTGATGGTGCTATTATGGAGATCCAAGAATCAGCACCCAATATTAGTGGTCAGTTCTGAACACATTGTCCTTAACCACCTTGTGCCTCGGTTTCCCTGTCTGCAAAAAGAAGATAATAGTATTGCTTCCCTACCTCTCAGGGGTGCCATGAGAGCTAATGCGGTAATGTGTGGTGTAAATTACACTGAGATCCTTAGATGGCAGGTGCTATATATGTGTGAAGCATTTTTATTTTATCTGCACTTCAGCTTTGCTGTTAGGGTCCTGCCCTGACTCAGACGAACTCTTCTGGAAATCAATGGGAGTGAGAACTGAGTGAGGATTTCAGGACCAAGCTCCCAGAGTCTGTGCTCAGACTGATTACAAGGTGCCCCGGCTGACAGGGGCCCCAGGGTTCCCACCTGGACCTTTGGCAGGTTAAAGATGATGTCAGTGCCAGGTGTTTAGGGGTGGAGTCATTACAGAACCACGACACGGCTAAAGCATTATCTTGCATTGCCTCCCTATTGTTCTGAAAGGTGTGTTGTGACATTTGTACTTCCTCCTGGCAGAGAGCGAGCGGGCGAGGGAGAGACTATAAGCCACAATGCTGCAGCTGAGCTGCTCTCCTTGCTGAAGGTCTTCCAGTGGTCGGATTTCACCATGGTCCTCTCCACACACATGGGCAGATGTGCTGGGATATTCGTCATTGCTTTTATATGTGACGTGGCTGGATTGATCATCCTCCTCTTGGGGATTTTTGCCAATCTGGACTATTGGGACTTCTTTATTTACTCAGGAGCATTGCTGCTGGCCTTCAGCCTGGTCTTCTGGATATTCTGGTACTCGTTCAACATCGAGGTCCCCTTTAAGGAACTAGGCTTTTAACTCACCTACAACTGCGGGAAAGCACACATGGTACCTATGGGCTAGAGAAGCAACATTTCAGCAGCTGAGAAATATCTGAAAGCTTTACTCAACTGCAGAAGAGCATTAAACCCCTCACAGCGAAGGGGCCTGTTATTTCCCACGCTGTCATCTATCTGGCAAACCTTCCAGCAGAAAGGTACGTCAAACATGGCCATTCACATGGCTGTTTAACAACAGAGTCCAATGAGTCCAGCGTTAGTTCTTGCCAAAGCCGCTGGCCATTCCCACAAATAATAGCATTTAGCACCTCTAGAGCAATTTTAATCTATAAGATGCTTTAGAATGAATTAACAGTGGGGTGGGAAATGTTTTCTAACACATCAGCAGGATTGTAGTGAGTCTGGGGAGCAGGAACTCCAAGCAGACAGACAGAGAGACAGACCATTTCTATGCTGCGTGTTCTTCAAATGATATTGTAAATTGCAAATGGGCAAATTGGTTGAAACTATAGTAAAGAACAGAATTGTCAGACACATAGATGAACATGATATGTTGGGGGAAGAGTGAACATGGTTTTTGTAAAGGGAAATCATGCCTCACCAATCTACTAAAATTCTTTGAGGGGGTCAACAAGCAGGTGGAGAAGGGGGATCCAGTTTATATAGTGTACTTAGATTTTCAGAAAGCCTTTGACAAGGTCCCTCACCAAAGGCTCTTAAGCAAAGTAAGCTGTCATTGGATAAAAGGGAAGGTCCTCTCATGGATTGCTAACTGGTTAAAAGATCGGAAACAAAGGGTAGGAATAAATGGTCAGTTTTCAGAATGGAGAGAGGTAAATAGTGGTGTCCCCCAGGGGTCTGTACTGGGACCAGTCCTATTCAACATATTCATAAATGATCTGGAAAAAGGGGTAAACAGTGAGATGGCAACATTTGAAGATGATACAAAGCTATTCAAGATAGTTAAGTCCCAGGCAGACTGTGAAGAGCTACAAAAGGATCTCTCAAAACTGGATGACTGGGCAACAAAACTCCAGATGAAATTCAATGTTGATAAATGCAAAGTAATGCACATTGGAAAACATAATCCCAACTATACATATAAAATGATGGGGTCTAAAGTAGCTGTTACCACTCAAGAAAGAAATATTGGAGTCATTGTGGATAGTTCTCTGAAAACATCCACTCAATGTGCAGCGGCAGTCAAAAAAAAGCAAACAGAATGTTGGGAATCATAAGAAAGGGATGGATAATAAGACAGAAAATATCATGTTGCCTCTATATAAATCCATGGTACGCCCACACCTTGAATACTACATGCAGATGTGGTCGCCCCATCTCAAAAAAGATATATTGGAATTGGAAAAGGTTCAGAAAAGAGCAACAAAAATGATTAGGAGTATGGAACAGCTTCCGTATGAGGAGAATTTAATAAGACTGGGACTTTGCAGCTTGGAAAAGAGACGACTAAGGGGGAATATGATAGAGGTCTATAAAATCATGACTGGTGTGGAAAAAGTAAATAAGAAAGTGTTATTTACTCCTTCTCATAACACAAGAACTAAGGGTCACCAAATGAAATTAATAGGCAGCAGGTTTCAAACAAACAAAAGGAAGTATTTTTTCAAACAACACACAGTCAACCTGTGGAACTCCTTCCCAGAGGATATTGTGAAGGCCAAGACTATAACAGGGTTCAAAAAAGAACTAGATACATTCATGGAGGATAGGTCCATCAATGGCTATCAGCCAGAATGGGCAGGGATGGTGTCCCTAGCCTCTGTTTGCCAGAAGCTGGGAATGGGCGACAGGGGATGGATCACTTGATGATTCCTTGTTCTGTTCATTCCCTATGGGGCACCTGGCATTGGCCACTGTCAGAAGACAGGACACTGGGCTAGATGGATGTTTGGCCTGACCCAGTATGGCTGCTCTTATGTTCTTATGGAGCTGAATCCCCTTTGAACAGCCTGGCTCCTAGATGGGGCATGCTGAGTGAACAACCATCCACCAGCAGTTGCAACTTGTGCAAATAAGAAAAGTCAACAAGCTTAAACCAGCTCCAGTGAAAGGCCAAGCAATGGAAACTTGGATGTTATATATAAATGGCCTATTTAAAAAATGGTGCGGGGGAGGGCGTTCACCTCTTTATGCTAACAACAGCCATATATGTGCAGTGAAGGAGAACAGCCATAAAGAGATGATGGGGATAAACTCGGTGAATCAACAAATTGCAGTTTGCTCTTATACATGCACTGTATGTGGTTAACTGGTGTGGTCACACTTACATGGTTTGTACCAGTTTGAAAGCTTTGACCAGTTGGAAGAGATATTTCCAGTCCAGATAATAAGGAATAGTGGTAGAACCAGTACAAGCTTCCTGGGGGTAGAAAGTGTTTGTGACTTGGTTACAGTCTATAACTACCTATAAGGGGATTAAAGGGCTTGTCAGTCTAGCTAGAGAAAGGTATAACACAAGCCAATGGCTGGAAATTCAAGCTATTGAAATTCAGACTGGAAATAAGACATACATTTTTAACTGTGAAAGTAATTAACCATCGGAACAACTTGCCAAGGGGTGTGGTGGATTCTCCAGCACTGACAATTTTCAAATCAAGATGGTATGTTTTTCTAACAGATCTGCTTTAGGAATATTTTTGGGGAATTTCTCTGCCCTGTGCTATACAGGAGGTCAGACCAGGTGATCACAATGGTCCCTTCTGGCCTTGGAATCTAGGAATCTACCTGCTGCACTGTATCCAATCCCATGATTTATGCTGAATATAAGCAAAACATGCCTGGCTCTTACAATTTAAACACACAACAATTTTGCTTTGAGTTTATCCTCTTTTAATCTTGAACTTTTCCAGACTACTCCACATTTATTTAAATGTCTGCCTGAAATGGCACAGTAGCTCAAGGTGGTTGTTTTTTTCTTAATTCCCACTGGTCAAAAGCAGAATCTAAAGCAGAATAAAAACAATGGCATGTATGCAGAATAGTCTATCTATGCACAGTGTACACAATACAAAGTCCTTTTTAATAATTTCTGATGGAAAGGGTCATTTCTATTCATTGTCAGTAAAAGTTATTATTATTTTATTAATTTGTATCGTGGTCGCTCCAGGAGCACCTGTCCTGGCCTAGGGCCCCATAGTGCTCGATGCTGTGCAGACTCAGAACAGAGAGCTGTATTATTACTGTGACAACGGAGAGCCCCATTGTACAGAAGCTTCCTGAGAGACAGTCTCTGCCCCAGAGAGCTCACAGTCTAAACAGCCAAGACAGACAAAGGGAAACCCGAAGCACAGACAGGGGAAACGACATGCCCAAGGACACACAGGTGAGGGTCAGATCTGGGAGTGAAGTCAGGTCTTCTAAATCTGAGCCACTCGGCCATGCTGCCTCTCTGAAGTGTTTACAGATGTTCCCTGACTGAAAATCATTCCCCGCTCCCCAGGCACTCCCGTTCAATGGAGATTTTTCAAAATGTTTTGGTGCTTCGCTGTCTCCTACCTACAAAGGCATTGCTGCTGAGGTGCTGTCCTTGTCCCCACCTAGGAGGTTTTCTGAATCAGACGCTATTACAAAAAAGGCACCAGTAACCGCTTATAGATGTTTTCACCTCGGTTTTTATTTATCCCTGTTACTTGTAGTGCCCGGGAAAGCAGCCATGCTGTTCCCCATGCCCGTGGAACAAGGGCAATTTGGCAGCTGCAACGTAAGTTATTAAATTTTATAGCCATGAGCTTGGTGTGATGCTGCAGCCCAGCAGATCAATGATTTCCTCTATGTCATCAAGTTTCAGGAGCTATTTTCACCTGTGTGCTTCCGGGATTGCGTGCTTTGAGAGTTTCCTTGATACAACTGCAGATAAGAGCCTGTAATTAATTTTAGCTCGACATTGTTGCTATTTATAAAGCAGGGGACCCCGCCTTGTCTTACCCTGGGAGATTTAATCAGGCCGTGCACTTGCCCGCTTTGTTTCATCCGTCAGGTGAAGCCTGGCTGAGCACTTTGTTAGTAAAGGCCACCACCCAAAGCTATTTACCAGGTGTAACTTGTTCCGTCTGTGCCTGTGCCGACCCCACCCCAGAGGCAGCACCCTGGGAGCTAACTAGACCACCAGGCATGTTGAACTGAGGGGACGCTCTGTGGAGGTACAGAAGCCCTTTCCAAACTGCAGGTAGAATGGCTGTCGCTGCCATGTGTCTGTGTGCTGGCTAGCACAAGGCAGTACCATGCGCCTGTTGTAGTCCAGGACATGTTCTTATTATGGGCAGCTGGGTGCAAGAGACACCCCCACACACACACATTGAACATTTGACCTTTCCATCTCAGCTCACCTAGATGTCAGAAGGACATGACCCCTTGGCCCCCAGGTCACCTAAAGGCTATCAGGCCTGTGTAGCCTTCTTCTTGCTAGGGATGGAGTCCATGACCCTCCCCAGCTGCCGTCCATGCCAGCCAGGGCACTGGGGACAGGATGGGCCAAAAGGGCCAAGCACCCAGGGGGCTGTCAGCCAAGGTCAGAATGGCAGCACGTTGAGGCCAGGATGCTGTCCTCTTAGGCAAACGAGAGGGGAGGAGGACGAAGCTGGCCGCAAGGTAACAGCTCCCCTGTGCCCCTTTTTTATAGGGCCCCACCCCAGAGCCAGCCCCACATGCACAGAGTGACTCACCTGCCAGCACCCCCTTGTGGCTGGGTGTGAGGTTGCTGGTCAGTACCAGGAGGTGTATCGGAGAGCAGAATTTGTCCCGGTTAGTTTTTAAAGCATTGGGAATTCTGCTGGCCTCCCCCGTTAGAGCTTGGTCCTGCACAGGCTGAATGCTCATGCCCTGACCCAGCAAAGTATTTAAACACACGCTTAACTTCCTTAGTGGTCCTGTTAATGTTAATAGGACCACGTCTCTGCTTCAAGGTAAGAACGTGCTAAAGTGCTTCACTGGACCAGGGCTGTGCACTCACCACTTTGCAGCAGTGACCCCTTAGACTACGGCTGCCATGGACACGTAGCTCCAACCGGTGGAAAATCGCCATGCAGAACCATTGCCTTTGCACCTCCCAGGGGACAGCCACTGGGATCTGTTCTCGCTCTGATGCATAGAGACACATGATAGGGAGGTAATCACTGGGACTGGATGAAATTTTCCATCCAAGCTGCTTTAGATGGAAAATTGGGATTCTGAATAATTAAATTCTTCACAAAAACTGTCTGTTTTCTGCCCAAAAAAATTGCTTTTTTCATTGAAAAACTGACCACCCCAAAATGAAATATTTTTATTCTGAAATGCCACCACAGTGCCTGCTGGGAATTTGAGTGCCTCCTGCTCCCATTCTCCTCTATGGGCCAGGCTCCCCTGCCAGACTTCATCTCCCATGATCCACTGCCTTCCTTCACCAAGACAGGAGACCATGGTGCCTTAAGGGAAATGTCTATATTTAAGATTTTGATTTTTCACCCGCAGCACAAAATTTCCATGGAAAAATCCCCATTTTCTAACCAGCTTTAGTAATCACTAACAATGTGAATGGTGCCCCCCCCCCACACACACACACACACACACAGAAATTAACCTGGCTCTCCCACATGGCCGCCCAGCATATCCTCACTAACCCACAGAACGGCATTGATGGGCACTTAGGAAGTCTATTCACCATCACAGAAAGAACTCGAGAACAGCATTTCTGTACCTAACTGGGTGACTGTAAAAACCCCTTCTTTAGTAGGGTAGGTCAATCATAGCTTGAATCCATTCCTTCTTCTTGAATCCTGTGTTGCTCTTAAATCTCCGAATTGCCCTATGATTCCAGTAGGACTTGGTGAGTTACCAATGCATCCTTTCATTCTCTATTCCTATGGTTGTTTTTCAGAAGAGGCCCAAAGATCAGAAATGTAGGTGACCAAGAAAATGAAGAAGGAGATAAGTGAGGAACACGTACTCGTCTGCTCTTCAAGGGGGCATTTGTCTGATAATGAATCCCTAAAAATGCAACAAAGAGTCATGTGGATCCATGCTGTGCACTTCCCAACCTCTCTGAACCTGAGCATTCAACCAACGTGAACTATGTTTGCACATCCTCCATGCTGAACAACATGTGCTAGGCACATTGCACTGAAGTCTTCCCTCCAGCATTGCCACCACTCATTGCTTCCTTCAGATCAGTGGCCCTGCCGGCTCTCAGCAGCAGTGGATTATTTTGCCCTAGCTCCCCTGGCTGGTGTAGATCAGCAGGTTTCCAGAGGGCACGCTGGGCCAGTTGTGTAGACCTCAATGTGAAGACACTGAGTCAAGAGGAGCATTAGTGGCTGAAAATGTTGCCTGTGTTATCTGTGCTGGCCAGATATCCAGCCAACTCTCTTGTTGGGTGAACTCATGTATATCAATAAACTCTATGGAAAAGGGCTTTCCAGTTAACTAGGTCACTGAAATCTGCACTCCATAGGACGCAATGTCTTTAGCACTGTAGATTTCCTAATGGAAGCCTGTAGCTGATGGGACCTGTGGAAGTGCAATGTGATACCAACATTGCAGGCTGACACCGGTGAGCAGAGACCTAAAGAAGAGCCGAGAGTGGCATATACATGTCGGTTCTTTGCTTGTTTGGCTCAGATTTGGCACCTTTTGCTGCTGTGGAGGAAACCTGGGGTAGAAAGCGGGCTGGATACCTCTGCTCCCTGGGCTACCTAGAGATGTTAAGAGCCTCCAAGGAGACAGCGATGTTAGCGGAGCACTGCAAACTCAGGTTGACGTACCACGCCCAGGTGATGACCTCATGTCGGAAGGAAGCCTGCTTCTCCTCTCTTTCACCCCACACGCCACCTGCCTCCCAGACCTCAGGAAGAAATGAAGAAAAACAGGGTCTTTTGCATTTCATATACTTGTAGGACACGGTGTGAGACCTACCCCGCAGCATTCCCTGCAGCGGCGTTCCACCTCTTCACAGAGTGCAGCACCCAGCAAGGGCTCTGCCGGCCTGGGCAAGAATTTCATTGTTCACGTGCCAAGTTGGTGACGAAACAAAACAAAAATCTCCCCATCTGATTAAAAATAAAAACATGCTGCAGAGGCAGGGGAGAGGAGGTGACGGCATCTGGAGAGCTCAGGCGACTTCGCTCTCCTAGGCTGTTGACGTAGCACTCGACTCACTTTAACAACTTTTTCAATTACATGCGGTGCAGGTGGCAACGTCTATTGTTAAGGTTGTCCAACCCTTCCCATTTTAAGACCCTGCTGACAGTTGCCAGAATTTAACTGTTTGAGCTGAAATCTTCCATGCTGGGTGTCTGCCCCAGGCTGACTGGTTTTGGAAAGTTTCAGCTAAAATGGTTCAGCCATTTCCTAAAGCAAGGCTAGGGGGAAATGCATTGTTTTGCTCATATTAAAAAAATGCTGACAGTTGGTTTGGGAGCTCTAATGCCCCAGACGCCTAGAGCAGGAACTCGAAATTTGGCAGGGGGGGTGGCCTTAATGTCAGGGACGTGCTTTTGGCGGCTACTGTGAAAATTCACCCAAATGTGTCCTAGTTCTGAGCCTCTAGCATGGAATTAGCAACTGTACCATAAGGCATGTGCACCAGGGCAATGGCCTGAGGTCTCACAGGCAGCTGTAATCTGGCAGTTCCAGCACTTGACTCTGCAACCGAATGTTCTTTGAACATAGTTTGGGATTTCTGGATGGAATATAGATATAAAGGGGAGAGTTGTGCCCGGGGTACCACTAAGCTGCCCAGGTGTAACCAGGGGGTGGCAATTAACTGTGAGAAAATCACCCAGCTAGAGAAGGAAACTGAACTGTGAAAACTAACTATTGCCAGAGAGAGAGAGAGAGAGAGAGAGAGAGAGAGACCCACTCCATCCCCAGGCTCTTGCCAGCCCCAGGGAGGCTGGAACATTGCAAAAGGAGCATCTGGCCTCCCCTCTTCAGTGGCCGAGGCAGGACAGCTTTGAGGGGGGATCCCCTTCCTTCCCTCCTCATCTAAGGAAAGTCTCCATGCTCCAGGGCCTTGAGAGAAGGGGTCTATAATGGGGGGAGAGGTGGGGCGGGGAGCCCTGTATAAGGTTGGGAGGATGGATGCGCCAGCACTGGGTTCGACATTATAAAGCAATAAGGGAGACAAGGGTATTCCGGGACAGTGCTTTCCTGGTGCCTGGGCAGGCCTCGGGGAAGAGCCTTTGTGTGCATAGCCTATTGCACGCACGCCCCACCTGCTCAAACAAAACTCCCCTGTTTGTCTCTGCTCTACAGTAAATACACAGACACGCTAGGAGGGCCGGCCAAGCTTCGCTTCCAGTTTGGCATTCCCCTTCATGCTTCTGTTGGGAGAGGAGGTATTTGGAGGGGCATCAGCAACAGGGGTCAAGCTTAGCAAGGGGTCCCATTTCGCAGCTGAGTTTAATTGATGCAGGCCTGATATTGCAGGGTCCCCTGCTTCCCCTTCCTGAGAACAATCCCATGGGCTGCCATGGGGGCGTTGCCTGCACAGGGACTGCAGGTTTGGGCACTGCGTTGCCAATTGCATTACTATATAAATAACAAGAGGTGTAGCCCTTTCTATACCTGACTCCCCCCCTCACCACCACCCCACACACACATCCTGGAGCTCCAGCCAGACATTTAATACTGAGTTGGGCCAGGCCAGTAGGAAATAAACCTGTCCTGGCTCCAGAGGCCTGCCACTGTTGCCAGAAGCCTCAGGAGGGCTGGCAGGGATCTCAGAAGTGTCTTCCACGGTGTCCCCTGGAGCCACATAATTGTCCAGGAAGTATTGCCTTGTTTTCTCTCTTGTCTGGCTTCCTTCTCAGCTTCCATCACGGGTGCAGCTGGCTCTTTCACCTGACAGCTTCAGGGCAGTGTGTGTGTGCGTGTGCGTGTGCGTGTGTGTGTGAGTTTGCTGTGTCCTCTTTCGAAGGCATTGCAGTGCCATGCGCTCTGGATTTATTTATTTATTAAACTGACCAGTCGTTTCAAACCCTGGTGTCTTTGTCTTTGTCGCAGAATATCAAAGATTGTGGTGTAACCTGGTGCCCGCTCAGCAGAAGTTGTCCCACCGGTAAGAGGGTAATAAAGAAAGCAGAGCTGGCAGCTTGTGTGTGACTGTAAATAACACACTGCAACCCACCGCTGCCACCCAGACTCCAGCACTGAGGGACAGAAGAAGCAGAAGAAGGCTGGGGATGGGGGAGAGGCGAGAAGAGGGAAGGGATAGGAGAACTGGGTAAGTGAGAGAGACGAGGGGTGGGTTGAGATGAGCAGAAGAGAAGCTCTTTGTACGTTTTTATCCAGAACTGATAGGAAATATGAAGTAAAGGACAGCCATGTTCTGAGGGGACCTAACCACTGCCCATTAGCCACTTAGCCCATTGTTCATCTCTCCATTGTCTGCTACTGTCCCTTTCTTTCAGCTGGATCCCCTAGGGCAGCCCCCTGTGCCCACATAGAGCTCCGCTGGGACTTGAACCTGCCAAGTGTCCTTTGCTCGGAGCTGGTGGGAGAGCTGTAGAGTAGCACGGGGATTTGAGCACAGGGGCTGCACTAACAGATCCGGCAGGAGGGTCCAGGCCATGGACTGCAAATTCTTCATGGCCGGGACCTCCCCACCTCTCTGCACTCTGCCCTGTCCCACACCTAGAATGCTGCTGAGGCTGTTTAAGTGAAAAGCATTCGACAGAGGCCCTCAATCGCTACCGCCAGCAGCTCTCGCACTGGCCCTGAGTGGGTCAGTGCCCAGGATGCATGGGGCGTTGGAGTGAACATACGTGGAGAGGGCGAAGATACATATTCCTGTGTCAGTTCTCGCTCTGTAGCTCAGCCATCCATGTTTCTGGGCTCGACTAGAACTCCACCTGTGCTGCCTATGTCCAAATGCCATGCAAATCCTGAGCTTGACTCATCCTGTGGCTTCTGGTGGTTGCCATGGAGGGGCCATGCTAAGCTTGTGAGTCTGGATTTAATCCTTGCTGACCGTACACTCTGCATTCACTAGCTGCACTCATGGATCCAAAGCCCATTAACGCCAATAGAAGGAGATCCTGTGTTTTGGCTCAGCCACGGGGTCCTCAGATGCCAGGGGGACGGGAGCCATAAAGCTGGACAGATCGTTGCCACACTGGGGTAAAGTTGGCCCAAAAGGGATTTCCCCCTCTCCAGTCCTTGTTGTTAGATCCCACGCACGAGGCACCAGCTGGTCATTCCTAAGCCTGTTTTCCACAAAGCCACCCCCTGCCCCATTTGGGGCTGGAGTGTGTCAATCACGCTCAGCGCCCATGGCAAATACAAATACAAACTAGCTGCCAAGCTCAAAGAACTCCCTTTCCAAGCAGCTCGGCCTCTTGCTTGCCCCTATGACACCAGATGACGATGGGTGTATAGCCGTCGCACAGTGAGGACAAGTAGACCTGCCCCCACCAAACTGTCACTGGGGCCGGCACCTTTCCATGAGAGGTAAATCCTCCTACAGGCAAATCTGAGCAATACGAAGGATTCCAGAGATTCTCGCTCTGGGTATCGCACTTTTGCGAAGCTACTTTTCCTAGCAGTCATTGCACTCAGGTATTGACAGAGCTCAGCATCCGGGCAGACCTGTTCTACTGGTACCACCAAACGGATGGGAGCTGTGCGTGACGGTCTGGGTTTAAATGAACTGCGGGTGTTTCAGTGTGCAACAAACAAGTGGGAGCCGCCCTCTGTGCACACCGCTGCCCTTTCCTCCGGAGACCGGTTTGAACCTTTGCCTGTCTCTGACTGCAGGATGGCTTGATGCAGGGAGAAGGGGCTGCCTTTGGGTGGCATGCTGGTCTCTCACATACACCTTCACACATGCTTTTTCCATGTTATGCAAATCGGGATCACAGAATCGTCTATGTGGATGGGCAATGTCGGCCTCTTCTGGGGTGAGTGCTTGAGTCACTGCCAGGAACTAGCCCCATGCAGCAGCAGTAACATGCAAAGCTGAAAACAAGGACTATGCAGAACCATTAGGGAGTAACAAACAGCCCATGTAATGATCCTTGGCACTGATACAGCTCCTGTCACTTTCACAGCTGCTTTATTAGTACCCCCATTTTACAGCTGGGAAACTGACACAAGCAGAGCTTAAGCAACTTGCTCAAGGACACACAGCAGGGCCGTAGCAGAGCTGGGTAGAGAACACATGTCCCCTGATTCTCATGCTAGTGCCCAACCACTGGGCCACACGACCACGACTTCATCCCCCGACACAGCTCTGCATTTCAATACTTACATCAGTAAAGTAGGTAACCTTGTCTAGGACAATGCAGTATGTAGCCACAGCAACTTCAGGAAAAGTGACCTGTTTATGTTCTATCTCATGGAGCTACAGAGTGAAGAGACTTGATTTTTGAATGCTACGGATGGGAACAGGAGTAGGGGACAGATTAAAAAAGAGAAGAAACAGACAGAAAAACCTTTGATGTTGCGGTTTACATATTTCAGCAAAGATCCATGTAAATAGTCTTATGATGTGACGGTCCAGGGGTTTCCTCCCAGACAGCTCCCCTTCGGAGCTCATTGTCATTCATCAATGGACTCAGTCATCATATTTTGATCACACTCCTCCAAATGTTCAAATTCTGCACTTCAGTTTTGCCTGGATGGTGATACGTTTTCCTAGCCAAGCCAGTGAAAATGCAAACTGCTCCCTGTTTGGATTCAAGACCAGCCATTCAACCAACATTAATTAATTAACTAATTAGGAGCAGCAGTATATTTGTAGTGCAGGAGCACCTAGGAGCCCCAGTCATGGCCCAGGACCCCATTGTGCTAGGCGCTGTACGAACACAGAACCCTGCTCCAAACAGCTCACGTTTATTCTGCACCTGGCAAAGCAATGCCTGGGGAGTGGGAAAGCACATTCTGCACGAGTGAACAGTCAGGAGCAGTCCATCGGCGCAGTCCCAAGTAGAGCATGCTGCAGTGACCCAGTCTAGGGGTGACAAGGGCTTGGATAACAGGAGTGAGGCCTGCTCCTAAAGGAAAGATCAGAGCATCCTTGCCAAACACAGGTGTAAACACTCCCCCTTGGCTCCCGCTGCTACCTGGGTAACTGGAAGCAATCACGAATACAAACCCACCTTGTTGCGCAGCACTAGGTTTAAGCACAGTATGTCCTTAACCTAGTCCAATGGCTCCATATGGATAGACAGGAATTGGCCAAGCCATTCCCAAGCTGTATTCCAGGAAGGCTTTGCCATAAAAAGCTCTAAATTGCGCTTGAAGCCCAGCCAATAACACACAAGCTGCACTTTGCACCATCTGCGCTCCAGGAGGCAGGCGGCCAAGAGCTAACAAAGCTAGTGACCCGCCATGCAACGTCCAAAGGAGAAAAAGGAATCAGGTGGCACCAGACGTCATGGTGGCAGAACCGGCTGAGTTAATCGGAGCAGCAGCCTTTGTGAGGTCCCAGTGGATGAGTGATTTACTTGCGGATTTGGTTTTGACCCCAGTGCTGAGCACTTATCTCAGTAAATTAGATTTGTCAGATGCTCCCCAGCCGCTGGACTCTGAGGATCATCTGACTGTGAATCCTAACCAAGCATTGCAAATGTACCATGCATGGTGGGTGCTCCCCACGGCTCTCTGGGCACCAAGTGCCCAGTGGGATTCCAAACGTGTCTGGTCTGTTTCAGGTTATGGTGGACAAGTTGCTCAGGGCCTCGATCCTGCCCCTTGCGTCTCGATGGCATGTTAATCCCCTGATCTCTGTAAGGTCACTCACACCAACATACTCTGGGGGGCGAACTCATTCCCTTGGGGGGCCCTCACTCAGCCCCCAGGCAAGTCAGCGCTGCTCCCTTACCTGCTCAGATTGCAGCTGCGGCGACAGCAGTCAAACCAGGAGTTCCTCGCCTCATGCTGCCCGTTGCAAGGAGTGAGAGGGATCCTGGATCTGCACCCCCTCCTTGCCTGCCAGAGTAGCGGGGCCAGTGGCACAGGGAGGAGGCAGCTGCTCCGCAGAGGGGTGAAGTAAGTTATCCCCCTTGCTGCAAAGGGAGGGACTCTATGAGTCACAGTTCCCTCTCAGTTCTTGCTCCCAAGGCAGCGCACCTCCGTGCCACCCCTTTCTGGGCCAAGCAGTGTGTTACAATCTAGCCCTGAGAGCCCAATGGAGCCTGAGTGAAGCCAGCAAAGGACATGTGTGTATAGAGCCAAGTGTGGCCATCTGGGAGCCTCTAGCTACCAAGGCTGAAAGGAGGGTCCCAAATCCTGATAAGGACCCAATCTGGGTTTGCAGCTGGCGCAGTGCCCTTCCCTGGCAGTGGCTCCCCGTGGCTCCATGTACCTTGCGTCATCACACAATGCTGCAACCCAGACACTGTGGCATCCTAGCACTGGTGATGTTCTATGCCGGGGTAAGGAGGCACTGGCCACGGTCTGATGCCAATCCTCCACTTTCAGCTCCCAAGCTCTGTGCCATTTCCCTGCAGAGTTGGTGGCTTCCCACATGCATTTGGGGTGGCATTTTCAAAAGTGCCTAGGTGACTTAGAGAGACAAGGCGGGTGAGGTACTAGATTTTACTGGACCCCCATCTGCTGGTGAGAGAGACACAGAAATCTTCCTCAGGTCTGGGAAAGGTACTGAGCGTGTCACAGCTAAATACAATGGTTGACTCTTAGGAGAACAACCCTATTGACAGTCACTGGGACACATGCTCCTAAGGGGCTGTCCATAAATTATAAAACACGTTTTGGGTGGCTTTCCAGCCCCACCCAGCCCCTTGTAACACGCTGTCAAACTGAAACTAACACTCAAAATGAAGACCTACCCACCCTGTAATGTGCAACATAATTTTTGGTCAGCCCCTAAGTCCCTTTGGCGCTTTGAACGCCACCCCCCTTTCGTCTCTCTCCCGAAAAAGCCGAGTCCTTGCCACAGACCCTGCTGGTGCATGAATTCCTAGGCCCAGCTGCGTTCGGTTCAGGCTGCGCTCAGCAGGGAGCAGTTTGGAACAGAGGGTGAGGGCTAAGACTTTCCTGGCTCGGGGTAGAAAGAAGACTGCGGAACAGCCAGGGTGTGTACTGCTGCTAAACAAACAGGCAGGTATCGGTGTGTGCTGACGTTCTCATTTAACCCCCAGGCCCGGTTAACCCACACCCCACTGGCCACAAGCAGCCCATTCTCCAGGAAATGAGGATGCCAACTTGTGGCAGATCAAGGTCCTCCCCAACCACGGGCTCATTTCACAGTTTCGTTCCAAGCTTGCGCCACATGCTCTAGAACATAAGAACGGCCACACTGGGTCAGACCAAAGGTCCATCTAGGCCAGCATCCTGTCTTCCGACAGTGGCCAGTGCCAGGTGCCCCAGAGGGAATGAACAGAACTGGGCAATTATCAAGTGACCCTGTTGTCCAGTCCCAGATTCTGGCTCTGACTCTTCTTTTGTCTCTTTCCCCATTACAAGCAGCTCTGAACTTTTTCTAACACAGAGGTCAAATGAGCAAACAATAAGAGGCTGGAATTTTCCTAAACACTGCCCTCTGCCCAAGTCCCACCCAGAACCCAAGCTCCACCCACTCATGACAACAGAGTGGGAAACCAATCACAGCGCATTATAGAAATCTTCCTAATAAGACCATCCCCTCCTTTAAATTGGGTGTTTGGCTCAGCAGTGAAACAGTTAACAAGGCTGACATTTTAATTGTCACTATTAGGTTTCAGAGTTAACGTCCAGCTGACACAGAATGGGGCCGTGTGCACCTTGGGGCGGTCACACCATGCTCTCTGTCAGGCAGCATGGCTCTCTTTTATGTTTGGAAGTTATCAGCAAACCCACCAGGGCTAGCGAGTTAATATTTCGTACTGAATGCTTGGATTCTATAGCATAACCTGACAGCTGCTGGGGAAGGATATCAGCTCACCAAGTTGCCACCAGCCAACCCCACACCCTCTTCTCACACTGCCCCCTGTGCCTGGAGCATCCTCCCATCTCATCAGGTGCTCATCTGGCCCCCGTCACCATAGTAACTGAACACTCACCATCTTTAATGTATTTATGCCAACCTCTCTTCAGACCTCATGTTTGCAGTTAGCCTTTCACTGTTAACCTCTGCCTGCCCTTCACTCAGGGCACCTGGACCAGATCTGCTCTCAGGGAGGTCTGCTTCCCAGACCCAAGGAGCAAAACATGAACTTAAGGTCCCAAATGCCTGCAGTGTCTCACCACAGCTCCTAAAAACAGCAGTGAAGTCCCCATGAGAGAGAAGGCAGGGCAGGCACCTCCTCTGCACCAAGCTGCAGCCACCCAGAGAATGAATCAGCTGCTGTCTTGGCTCCGAGCAAAGAGCTTCGAATTGTAAAACCCCAGCACCCAGAAAACGAAGGCTGATCCCACAGTCACAGCCACCTCCACCATATGTTATACCCACAAACCCAGAGTAACTCCAATGACATCAGAGTCACTCCAGATTTACACCGGTGGGACGGGGATCAGAATCTGGCCCTAAGACCCCAAATAAAACATTAAAAGAACAAATGACACTAACAGGACATATCCCAGTCAGGTTATCTCATGATCTCTCCCTTTATGACCCGCCCTGCACCCTGGTTCATTGCCTCCCTGTTGTATAATGTCGAATGATTATTATTAGTTACAGGGGCTGCTCTAGGCACCAGCAAAGCAAGCAGGTGCTTGGGGCAGCCCATTTGCAGGGGCGGCAGCCGGCAGGGATCCAGCCTGGGAGCTGAGAACCAACAGGGGGCCCTGGGAGCTGTAGTTCCTTGGTTAGCTCCCTGCCTATAGAGCCAGCCCTGGAGCAGGGAAAGAACTACATTTCCCAGCATTCCCTTGGCCGCTATCAACAGGAAAGGGAGGAGGAGGGAGTATGGTAGCTGAAACCTCATGCTGCAGCTTGCTGTGAATGAAGAGCTCACTGCTAGAGCGGGGTGGCACTGTGAATGGGGAACAAGTATGCTCAAGGAGTAGAAGGCTTTGGCCCAGATATCCCCTTCAGAAGACATCCCCAGACTGGATTAGGGATACTGGTGTGACCTCACCGTGCAGCCCCCAAAGAAAGAATTGGGTGGACTAAATGGACAGTGTCCCTCTGTATCTGAAGCCTAGCAAGGGAGGTATGTGGATCCCACTAGAATTTAAAATGAAAAGTAAGGGGGGGAAGGCTCTACTGGACCTGGGCAGCTTTAGATACAGTAGCCGGCACGTAGGAGGATTTCCACATCTGAGCCATGGAAGCAGAAATTGACTTTTCCTTTCCAGATTTAGCTAATATTCAGAACGGGAATCTAGCACCTGCCTTCCAGATTTGAACACCTCAAAATTCAGGAGGGCTCAAGCTCAATTTCGTAATAACTTCGTATAGCATACATTATACGAAGTTATACTACCACTTTACTGCAGTTCTGTAACCATATGGGAACCAATCCTGTCTGTGTTCTGTGCACATACAAAATTCCTGCTGAATGACCTGCCCTGGGAGCAAGTTACCAGTGACCCAGGGCTGGGGCGGCGGGGGGGGGTGGGGGGGGGGGGCCCGGGGCGGGGGGGGGGGGGAGCCCAGAGCTGGGGCAGCATGGGGTGCAGGGGGGGAGAGCCCAGGGCTGGGACGGTGGGGGGGGGAGAGCCCAGAGCTGGGGCAGCAGGAGGTGCAGGGGGGGGGAGCCCAGGGCTGGGGCAGCAGTGGAGTGTGGGGGGGGGAGCCCAGGGCTGGGGTGGGGGTAGCCAAATTTTTTTTTGCTTGGGGCAGCAAAAAACCTAGAGCCGTCCCTGATTAGTTACTATTTGTATTGCGGTAGTGCTAAGGATGCCAAGTCATGGACCAGGGTCTCATTATACTAGGTGCTACAGACACAGAACAATAAGATCTTTCCTGCTCCACAGATTGTTGCTTTTTAGTTGTCTGTACAGCGCCCTGAACACACCCAGCACTAGACAGATAACACAACATCATTTTAGTTGAGAATTTTGTGACAATGAGTCTGTTTACTGGATATGGGTCTGACATACCTGATTTTTGAAGCCTCTGCCCCCACTAGTTCCAAGAGCAGCCAGCCTAGAACCAGGTGGGGTGAGTTGTGCCTCTCTGCCTTAGGGAGCAGGCTGCTTTGTCTCTCTCTGTTTTTGGGTTCTTGTGTTATTGTTCTGAATTCTAAGAAATAAGGTTATGCTACAGTGCAACCTTCCAGCAGGAGTATTTATGTCTTTATTTAACTTCTCTGTGTGTATGCCATGAAAACAACAATTCTCTTGGGAGCAAAGCACACTGATCTTAGCATTTAAACCTTTCTCCCAATTGTCTGAGTAGATATTGTGGGAGGGAGGGAAGAGCAAGAGACTGGGAGCCAAGAGACCAGCTTTGCCACTGACTTGCAATTCACTTCAGTTTCTGTGCCTCAGCTTCCCATCTGCAATTTAGGAAAAGCAGTCACTGGAGCATGTTGCAGCTGGATTTCCTCTAGTGACACCATGTTGACACACAGTCTTCACCCTGCGATGGGCCAGCTCTGGTTATTTGCTGAGCAGTCAGTGACAAGGGCAATAACGCAGGGCATGATGTACATTTGAGTCCATCAAGTCACAGCATGCCCTAGTCATCATAGAACTGCTTCCTGCTAGAGTCCAGGGGAAGAAACTGAGGCTTAATACGCCCAGATGCCTGAAGTGAGTTTCCTTTGGATCCCAGATCTCTAGCCGGCAGCATGTTGGCTTGTGTTGCTTGGCTCTGTGAGATTGCCAGCCCTGGTGCAATGGCAGTGTTAGAATACAGATGGCCCTTGGGCTTCTTACTGGGACTTCCTTTCCTCACCACTTCAGATCCCAGCTCCTCCTCCTCCCTGTCTGTGCTTTCTAGCATGGTCAGGCAGCTGAGAGCGCCTCCCTGTTGAGCATGCTGCAGTTTGTACTTCAGGAACGCAGAGTGAGACGAGGGATATCGTTTAATGCAGCGCTCTCTTTATTAGATACATAGCATGGTGGCTCCTGCAGACTCAGAACAAGCAGACAGTGCCTCGGGGGAGAGACCCCTTGCATGGCTCCCAGACCTTCTGGTGATTAAGCATGTCTAATTTTAAAGAGACAGTACCACACTATATTATACTCCCCTCCTGCCACCTAGTCCACTTCTCTGCTCTCATCTTTCTTGGATCCACCCCTTCACTCCGACCACATCCTCCAACCTCACCCCTTTGTCTCCACTCTTATCCCCCGGCCCCCTTTAAATCTGGAACCCCTTCCCCCCCAGGCTTCAGACTTCTCCTCCTTCTTGTGCCTCAGTGTTCTTCTCTGCTAGATCCCATTGACTGCAGTGCATTAAGGCACATAGGAAGGCTGATACAGTGTTTAGGGTTCTAGCATGGGACACAAGAGACCTGGGTTGGCTCTGCTGCCATCTTCCCATGTGACCTGAGGCAAGTTCTCTGTGCCTCAGTTTCCCCTCTGTATGTGGTAATAGGACTGCCCTGCGCCACAGGGGAGCTGTGAAGATAAATGCATTAAAAGTGGTGAGATGCTCAGACAGGTGTACTTGGTCCTGTCTCAGCGCAGGGGACTGGACTAGATGACCCCTTGAGGTCCCTCCTCACCTTACATTTCTATGATACTAGGGTGATGGAGGCCTTAGTTAGAAACGTGCACAGAGCTCCAGGGTTGGGATCCTGCCCCACAGACCCTCAATGGGGCTCTACACAGCAGTGGAGATCTGGGCTAGCAGCTCCCAGCAGAGAACTGTCAGTCGTTTCCAAACCGTGAGCCTAGCCCTGTGTCTGCTCTGACACGCTGCTGCACGCCAGGAGTGACACCAGTGCAGATGCACTGGGGCAAACTGCTGTAGGTGAGAGTGGAAGCAGGCCTGCTGATTTAAACAGGAGCCCTGTGGGCGGGCCAGCTCCATGGCTGGGGGCAGCACATAAAATCAAAGAATCATAGGACTGGAAGGGACCTCGAGAGGTTATCTAGTCCAGTCCTCTGCACTCATGGCAGGACTAAGTATTATCTAGACCATCCCTGGCAGGTGTTTGTCTAACCTGCTCTTAAAAATCCCCAATGATGGAGATTCCACAACCTCCCTAGGCAATTTATTCCAGTGTTTAACCACTCTGACACTTAGGAAGTTTTTTCCTAATGTCCAACATGAATCGCCCTTGCTGCAATGTAAGCCCATTGCTTCTTGTCCTATCCTCAGAGGTTGAGAAGAACAATTTTTCTCCCTCCTCCTTGTAACAACCTTTTCTGTACTTGAAAACTGTTATCATGTCCCCTCTCAGTCGTCTCTTCTCCAGACTAAACAAACCCAATTTTTTCAATCTTCCCTCATGGGTCATGTTTTCTAGACCTTTAATCATTTTTGTTGCTCTTCTCTGGACTTTCTCCAATTTGTCCACATCTTTCCTGAAATGTGGTGCCCAGAACTGGACACAATACTCCAGTTGAGGCCTAATCAGCGCGGAGTAGAGTGGAAGAATTACTTCTCGTTTCTTGCTTACAATACTCCTGCTAATACATCCCAGAATGATGTTTGCTTTTTTTGCAACAGCGTTACACTGTTGACTCATATTTAGCTTGTGATCCACTATGACCCCCAGATCCCTTTCCACAGTACTGCTTCCTAGGCAGTCATTTCCCATTTTGTATGTGTGCAACTGATTGTTCCTTCCTAAGTGGAGCACTTTGCATTTTTCCTTATTGGATTTCATCCTATTTGCTTGCATCCCTGCTCCCTCCCAGAGAGACGCCCAGCTAGGGTTATTGTGCCAGGACCACACAGCACTTCTCAGCCACACGGACAACCCCATTCACAGTCCCTGAGAGCTGATGCAGCGATGCATCATTGGTGTGTCAAGTCAAACCTTCCTGCTGGCAGTGTCTGGTCACAGCGAAGGCTCTCGCCAGCTGAACAGTGCCCAAAGGATGTTCTCAGCCTCCATTAGTGAGCAGAGGCAGCCTCTCTTAGCCCTGGCTGGGATCCAAATGGACCGGTCCAGCAGCGCTAGCCAGAAGCTAATTGCTGCCCATTGAAAAGTAACTGCGAAGTTTGTGGGCATAGGGGTGAAGGGTAGTACATGTGTGACAACTGCCAGCTGGGTCATCACAACCAGGGATTGAACCAGGGACCTTCGGAGCGAAGAGCCTGAGCTGCTAGAGCTTGAGCTCAAGGACCAGCCCTTACAGCTGGGATTTGCTGCAGACTTCTTATATCCTCTGTGGCTCAGGCCTGGATGGCCGGGGGGGGGTGAACTACACGCTAAGTTATACATGCAGGGCCTATGGAGCTGATCCATCCTCCAATACTGGCACCTCACCCGCTGACTCATTCATGGGCTTGAGGCTGGGATGCTGGCAAGCTTGAAAATGAAGCCGATATTGATCTCAGGGTTATGCACTCAGACATTGCCGGTGCTTAGTGCTGGATTCTTGAGTCTCTCTCCATTCCAGCAATGGCTTATGGCTAAGGTTAAGATTTTGTCACGGTTATTTTTAGTAAAAGTCAGGGACAGGTCACGGGCAATAAACGAAAATGCACAGATGCCCGTGACCTGACCCTGACTTTTACTAAAAAGAAATGGGACAGAATGGGGGGGATAATAATATAATATATGGAGATATACCTATCTCATAGAGCTGGAAGGGACCCCGAAGGGTCATTGAGTCCAGCCCCCTGCCTTCACTAGCAGGACCAATTTTTGCCCCAGATCCCTAAGTGGCCCCCTCAAGGATTGAACTCACAACCCTGGGTTTAGCAGGCCAATGCTCAAACCACTGAGCTATCCCTCCCCCGANCGTTTCTTGCTTACAATACTCCTGCTAATACATCCCAGAATGATGTTTGCTTTTTTTGCAACAGCGTTACACTGTTGACTCATATTTAGCTTGTGATCCACTATGACCCCCAGATCCCTTTCCACAGTACTGCTTCCTAGGCAGTCATTTCCCATTTTGTATGTGTGCAACTGATTGTTCCTTCCTAAGTGGAGCACTTTGCATTTGTCCTTATTGGATTTCATCCTATTTGCTTGCATCCCTGCTCCCTCCCAGAGAGACGCCCAGCTAGGGTTATTGTGCCAGGACCACACAGCACTTCTCAGCCACACGGACAACCCCATTCACAGTCCCTGAGAGCTGATGCAGCGATGCATCATTGGTGTGTCAAGTCAAACCTTCCTGCTGGCAGTGTCTGGTCACAGCGAAGGCTCTCGCCAGCTGAACAGTGCCCAAAGGATGTTCTCAGCCTCCATTAGTGAGCAGAGGCAGCCTCTCTTAGCCCTGGCTGGGATCCAAATGGACCGGTCCAGCAGCGCTAGCCAGAAGCTAATTGCTGCCCATTGAAAAGTAACTGCGAAGTTTGTGGGCATAGGGGTGAAGGGTAGTACATGTGTGACAACTGCCAGCTGGGTCATCACAACCAGGGATTGAACCAGGGACCTTCGGAGCGAAGAGCCTGAGCTGCTAGAGCTTGAGCTCAAGGACCAGCCCTTACAGCTGGGATTTGCTGCAGACTTCTTATATCCTCTGTGGCTCAGGCCTGGATGGCCGGGGGGGGGTGAACTACACGCTAAGTTATACATGCAGGGCCTATGGAGCTGATCCATCCTCCAATACTGGCACCTCACCCGCTGACTCATTCATGGGCTTGAGGCTGGGATGCTGGCAAGCTTGAAAATGAAGCCGATATTGATCTCAGGGTTATGCACTCAGACATTGCCGGTGCTTAGTGCTGGATTCTTGAGTCTCTCTCCATTCCAGCAATGGCTTATGGCTAAGGTTAAGATTTTGTCACGGTTATTTTTAGTAAAAGTCAGGGACAGGTCACGGGCAATAAACGAAAATGCACAGATGCCCGTGACCTGACCCTGACTTTTACTAAAAAGAAATGGGACAGAATGGGGGGGATAATAATATAATATATGGAGATATACCTATCTCATAGAGCTGGAAGGGACCCCGAAGGGTCATTGAGTCCAGCCCCCTGCCTTCACTAGCAGGACCAATTTTTGCCCCAGATCCCTAAGTGGCCCCCTCAAGGATTGAACTCACAACCCTGGGTTTAGCAGGCCAATGCTCAAACCACTCAGCTATCCCTCCCCCGAAGCCCCACTGCGGGGGCGGGTTCAGTACTTGCTGCCTGCAGTGGCTGAGAGCTCCAGGGTCCCCCCCACCGTCCGCAGTGGCTGAGAGCTCCAGGGTCCCCCCACCAGCAGCAGCGGCTTGGAGCTCTGTGGCCACTGGCTCAGAGCTTCGGGTCCCCCCCCCCGTCGCCCACAGTGGCTGAGAGCTGCCTGCGCAACGGAGCCCCTGTCCCAGCTGGAGTCCTGGAGTGCCCCCACACTTAAATAATAATAGTGATATTTCTGATTTACACCGATGCACGGGATACCAGGGTCAGCCACAGGGTCCAATGATCTATCACCAGAGAATCGTGCCGGGTGCTGGGCACGTGGATGTAGTGGCTTGTTCTCCTCTCACTCACGCCAGTGTAACTGAGTAACTCCCCTGAAGCCAATGAAATTCCAGGCGTGTGAAACGGGTGTGAGAGAGTATCAGAGCCTCCAGGAGCAGCTGCGCACGCGGAAGGAGCCAGAGCCAGATGCTAGGCCCCAGCTCCCAGGACTGTGAAGAGCCCCAGGGCACTAGTGGTTGCTATCGGAGTCGTGATTAGACTGGGTCAGCATTTTTCGGACAGAATGCTTTTTTCGTTGAAAAATGGGACTTTGTCCAACACAAAAAGTTTGCGTGACTTTTTTTGTTTGCAGTGAAATTATGAGGTTTTTGTCAGCAAACTAAAGAATGTCGGTGGCTGAAAACCAAAGTTATTTCAATTTTATCATGAAACCCCCAAATCTCCGCTGCCTTTTTGTTTTTTACACTAATGAAAAATACAGATTGTTTTCATCTGAAAAATGTTGCAGAAAAATAAAACGTTTCCTGCCCAGCTGTTGTAGTCATTCCGTAGAGGGTGCCCATGGCACCGTACCGGACTGTATGTAGAAATATGTAGCAAGGGCTACGTTGTGCTCGCAGAACCACAGGGGTTTGGGCTGTGCAATTCCAGGGAAATCTCTCTGCACGTCTTCACTGCAGAGTTAACCCAGGCTCCTACCCAGGGGTTGCCCCAACGCAACTCCAGTGCTTAATCTGTGCCAGGGCTGAGCCCTGCCCCCAGCACCTCTAGGCTTAGCAGTTCATAGCCTCGGCACCTCTGGACTTGCCACGTCAGTTAGGAAAGTAAATAAAATTGCTTGAGCCCAAGCACCTATTTAATTACAAATTAAGCCCTGCACCACTCCTGTCCGCACACAAAACCCTCTCACCTGAGGTTAGTGGGGCTTTCAGTGCGGCTAGCTGTCTGTTCTGGGGCAGCAGGCTAAAGCCCAAGGGAAGCTGGTAACCCACCAATGTTGCATTGAAGATGCAGGGTAAATCACTTGAGTGCTGAGAGTCCTCTGAAGCCTTCCCATCATTCCCCCCTGCATGGCCCGAAGCACAGCCAAGTCCTCCCGCAATTCACTGGAAAGTAATCACAGAGTGGCTCAGATCGCTGCAACCTGGAGAACCACGAGATGCGGCCCCAGAAGTCCTGGTGACCCCCACAGGGAAGCGCAGCTCCAGTGAGGACACAGTAACGGGGGCAGGGCTTTGCAGTGTGACTGCTCCTCACACCCAGGCTAGGCTAACCCAGGGGCTCAGAGCCAGGGGCCGATCACTCTGGCTAACTCTGCAGTGAAGACAGATGTAACAGAGAGCCTGATCCCAACGCCCCATGACAGCCATGGAAAAGCACCCGATGCCGTCAGCGAGAGCTGGATCTCAGAGCAGAATCTGGCCCCGAAGCACAACTCATTTGGGGCAGCACTTCCACAATGGCCACTAGACGGCTTGCAGGGGCTTCGAGGGCCTCCTGGCCCCTCCCGGTCTCGCCCTGCTCCGCCCCGGCCCTGGGAAATGTTTCATTAAGCAAACGAATTATTCACATTAGCTACAAAAGAGCAATGCTGCTGGGCCCGGCCGGGGAGGAGGAGAGTGCTGGGAGCCTCCGGCTCAATTATTCATGGGCAGAGGTTTAACTCTGATGGAGCTCTGGCTCCCAAAGCCCAGCTCCTAATGGCGCTCGCTCTGTGTCTAGCCAACAAGCACTCCTGGACATTGGGCAATTCCCACCTCTGTCATCTCCATGCCATAAAGTGCCACCTCCCGCTGCTAAGCATGCATTACCCGGCTATTACCATCTATTAGCAGCAAAGCTGTTATCTCGCTGAGGATCCTGTCCTGTCCTGCTAGCAAACGCGCCCACCGCCGGCCAAGCCAGCTAAATCACACATGCCCGAGACACCTTGTCTCTCGCAGGTGCCAGTCTCCTCTGGTCCTGTACAGCATGGCACTCCGCACACACTCACTGCTGTTCTGAATGTGGACAGGGAGCTGGGGAAAGGTGCCAGACGGAGACCACCGAGGAACGAACCCATCCCGAGCCACTCCTGCTTCTACCCGCAGGCCCTTCTGCAGCCTCTCTACCTTGGGTGGTAAATCGCTGACATTCTCTTCTCTGTGCCAGCCATGAGTTCGCCAAGGGGCAGCAGAGATCGCAGTCAGTGCTCTGCAAACCGCTCAGCAGCTTACGCTGATGGCAGCAGGACCTCAGTCTGCCATAACAAACACAGCCCAGTGGCAATGGGACCAGCTGCTGATTGCATCACTCCCAGCACCCGCTGGGCCCTGCCTTAGCAGGGTTAGCAAGGGGCTTTGCTAATGCAGCTGGAACCTGAGACCTTTGCTTGTTTTACTCCATCCACCTACACCCCCAACTCACTCTGACCCTGAAGAAGGCTGGGTCTGGAGGAGGAGGGGCACCCTTGGGTGTCCTTAGCAATGGCTCCCCTGGCACCCCAGCCTTCTGCTACCATATCAGAGGAAATGTTTAGTCCCAGCTGTTCTTTAAGCAGTGTCACCAATTCTCACAACTTTACCATGAGTCCTGCAGTATTTGGGGGTGTCTCTTAAAGCCCCGGCTCCTGGAGTCACGTGAGAATCTTGGCTTCCTTTTTAAAATAAAAATCAAGTTTCTAGTCCTGGCTGTGTCAGAGACGAGTCGGAAAACACGACCCTAAAGGCTCAGAAAACAGGAGGCAAATACAAAGAACCCACATTTATCATTATTTGTTAAAATCTTGTCATTTTTGTTCCAATCTCATGATTGTGGGGGACCTGACTCCTGACGTTTGAACGGTCGAGGTTGGTGATGCTGCATTCAGCACTTGCTGCTGTGTCTCGAAAGCGTCTGAAAGCTCAGCTCCCCTTCAGAAAAACAAAACAAGTCCTGCCCCCTGCAGTCCTGCCCTGTGTGCTTAAAGGCTGAACCATCTTAACACATCCTCCTTCCCTAGTCCCTTAGCTGGTCCTTCAGGGCCTCCCCTTTGGGAAATGCCAGTGCAGACGTCACAATCCGACCCTCCGTGATGAGCCGTGAAATGTCGACATTTAAAGTACCATCACTGGCCACTGAGCTGGCGCCCACTGACCTCAACGCAGCAGGTCACACCTCGGGGCTACTGGCTCAGCCTCTGCAAACTCACGGAGACTTTTCTGCCTCAGTTACACTCGGGTCCCATTTTCCAGGTTTTCTCTGCAATCTTAACAGCTAGAGACTTTGTTGTGTTAAACAATGAAAGGTGAGACTGTGGCTGCTGGGCCTATCTGCCCTCCACCCCCTTCTCCCTGCTAGTCCTTCAGGCCCCCCAGTGCACACCCCACACTCTGGGAATCACTGGAGGTGTGCAAGGAAAGGAGCAAGGAGAAGGAAGGGGTGGGAGGAGAAAAGAAGGAGAGGGAACAATCAAAGGGAGCAGAAGGAAGAAGAGATGGAAGGAGAAGAGATGAAGGGAGATGGGGTAAGGAGGTGGGGAGTCAAGATCGCTGGGAGGTGAATTCATGCTGCTAAAACGGGGGTAGGCAACCTATGGCACGCGTGCCGAAGGCGGCACACAAGCTGATTTTCAGCGGCACTCACACTGCCCGGGTCCTGGCCACCGGTCCGGGGGGCTCTGCATTTTAATTTAATTTTAAATGAAGCTTCTTAAACATTTTAAAAATCTTATTTACTTGACATACAACAATAGTCTAGTTATATATTATAGACTTATAGAAAGAGACCTTCTAAAAATGTTAAAATGTATCACTGGCACGCGAAACCTTAAATTAGAGTGAATAAATGAAGACTCGGCACCCCACTTCTGAAAGGTTGCCGACCCCTGTGCTAAAACCTACCCTAAGTGTCCTCTGCCAACTGAGATTAAAGAGCGGCACTGATGCCACCTACAGGGCTGGCTGCTCATTACACAGTAAAACCTCATGAGTTATCTTTAGAGCAACAGGACTGGCTGGTACATCCGCACCAAACAGGGGACACGGCTGGCTCAAGCGGGCTATTAGTGCGGCACAGTAGCTCAGTGTCTCCCAGCACTTCCATCCCTAGCTCTGAATCTTTTATCCCTTTTCCAGCTCACGTCGGCCCCAAGCCAGGCACACAAGGCTGACCCTGCCAATGCGAGTGACTCTCTTCCACCAAAGGCCTTTGGTCTGATGGGCAGGTCCAGGAGTTGCAGAGGGCTAGTAAAAGCCACCTGGCTTATCTCTCCTAGCCCCAGACAGAGTGGGCGCCATGGTGATGTGGGGCTTTAATGCCTTCAGGAAAGGACAGCAGGTGCACCCTGATTTGTGTTGCTCCCACCTTTCAGAGGGACATCACTGCAGGATGGAGCCTTGTTCTGGATGCTCTGCCCCTGACACGAGATCCCTTATGCCACACGCAGGATGTGGACAGGTGCTCCTCACCAAGGACAAGGCTGCTGGTGCAATGGCACAGAACTTCCCCAGCCCCCAGATTATGAGTATAGGTGCAACTGCTGACAAAATGTGGGGGGGGGAGGGGGGAGAGGGGCAGATGAGAACATAAGAATGTCCATACTGGGTCAGACCAATGGTCCATCTAGCCCAGTGTCCTGTCTTCTGACAATGGCCGGTGCTGGATACTTCAGAGGGAATGAACAGAACAGGGCAATTATCGAGTCATCCAACCCCTGTCATCCACTCCCAACTTCTGGCAGTCAGAGGTTTAGGGACACCCAGAGCATGGGGCTGCATCCCTGACCATCTAATAGCCATTGATGGATCTGTCCTCCATGAACTTATCTAATTCTTTTTGAACCCAGTTACACTTTTGGCCTTCACAACATCCACTGGCAACAAGTTCCACAGGTTAACTGTGCACTGTGTGAAGAAGTACTGCCTTTTCTTTGTTTTAAACCTGTGGACTATCAATTTCATTGGGTGACCCCCTGGTTCGTGTGTTATGTGAAGGAGTAAATAACACTTCCTTATTCACTTTCTCTACATCATTCAGGATTTTACAGACCTCTATCACATTCCCCCTCAGTCGTTTCTTTTCCAAGCTGCAAAGTCCCAGTCTTTTTAATCTCTCCTCATATGGAAGCTGTTCCATACCCCTAATCAGTTTTGTTGCCCTTCTCTGTACCTTTTCCAATTCTAATATAGCTTTTTTGAGATGGAATGACCAGAACTGCATGCAGTATCCAAGTTGTGGGCGTACCGTGGGTTTATATAGCAGCATTATCTTTTCTGCCTTATTTTCTAATGGTACCTAACATTCTGTTCGCTTTTTTAACTGCTGCTGCACAATGAGCGGATGTTTTCAGAGGACACTCCATGATGACTCCAAGATCTTTTTCTTGAGTGGCAACAGCTCATTTAGACTCATCTTTTCGTATGTGTAATTGGTATTATATTTTCCAGTGTGTTTACTTTGCATTTATTAACACTGAATAATGGTCTAGATCGAGGGTAGGCAACCTACATGGCATGCGAGCCGAAGGCGGCACATGAGCTGATTTTCAATGGCACTCACACTGCCTGGGTCCTGGCCACCGGTCCGGGGGGCTCTGCATTTTAATTTAATTTTAAATGAAGCTTCTTAAACATTTTATAAACCTTATTTACTTTACATACAACAATAGTTTAGTTATATATTATAGACTTATAGAAAGAGACCTTCTAAACACGTTAAAGTGTATTACTGGCACGCGAAACCTTAAATTAGAGTGAATAAATGAAGACTCGGCACCCCACTTCTGAAAGGTTGCCGACCCCTGGTCTAGATAGTACTTAGTCCTGCCATGAGTGCAGGGGACTGGACTAGAAGACCTCTTGAAATTCTATGAATTTCATCTGCTATTTTCTTGCCCAGTCACTCAGTTTTGTGAGAGCCCTTTGTAACTTTTCGCAGTCTGCTTTGGACTTAACTACCTTGAGTAATTTTGTATGGTCTGCAAACTTTGCCACCTCTATGTTTACCCCTTTTTCCAGATCATTTGTGAATATGTTGAACAGCACTGGTCCCAGTACAGATCCCTGGGGGACCCCACTATTTACCTCTCTCCACTGTGAAAACTGACAATTTATTCCTATCATTTGTTTCCTTTAATCAGTTACTGATCCATGAGAGGATCTTCCCTCTTATCCCATGACTCCTTACTTTGCTTAAGAGCCTTTGGTGAGGGATCTTGTCAAAGGCTTTCTGAAAGTTCAGGTACACTATATTCACTGGATCACTCTTGTCCACATGTTTTTTTAACACCCTCAAAGAATTCTAATAGATTGATGAGGCATGATTTCCCTTCACAAAAGCCATGGTGACTCTTCCCCAACGTATCATGTTCATCTATGTGTCTGATAATTCTGTTCTTTAACAGATTAAAAAATTTTATTAAGATAATGTTAAAAAAAAAGTGAACAGAGTTTGAGCATAGAAGTTTCTGGTTATCAGCTATAGTTCCAATCAATTTGCCTGGTACTGAAGTTAGGCTTACTGGCCTGTAATTGCCAGGATTGCCTCTGGAGTCTTTTTTAAAAATATCCATCTGGCACCTGGTACAGAGGTTGATTTAAACAATAGGTTACATACTACAGTTAGTAGCTCTGCAATTTCATATTTGAGTTCTTTCAGAACTCTTGGGTGAATCCCATCTGGGCCTGGTGACTTATTACTGTTTAATTATCAATTTCAAAACCTCTTCTACTGACACCTCAATCTGGGACAGTTCCTCAAATTTGTCACCTAAAAAGAATGGCTCAGCTGTGGGAATCTCCCTCACATCCCCTGCAGTGAAGACTGATGCAAAGAATTTATTTAGCTTCTTCGCAACAGCCTTGTCCCTGAGTGCTCCTTTAGCACCTCGATTGTCCAGTGGTCCCCCTGATTGTTTGGCAGGCTTCCTGCTTCTGTTGTACTTAAACAAATTTTGCTGTTAGTTTTTGTGTCTTTTGCTAGTTGCTCTTCAAATTCGTTTTTTGGCCTGCCTAATTATACTTTTACACTTGACTTGCCAGAGTTTATTCTCCTTTCCATTTTCCTCAGTAGGATTTGACTTCCAATTTTTAAAGAACATCTGTTTGTCTTTAACCATCTCTTTTACTCTGTTGTTTAGCCATGATGGCTTTTTTTTTTTTTTTTTTGGTTGGTCCCCTTACTATTTTTATTTTTTTAATTTGGGGTATACACACAGTTTGCACCTCTATTATGGTGTTTTCATAAAAGTTTCCATGCAGCTTGCAGGCATTTCACTCTTGTGATAGTTCCTTTTACATTTAACCAGTTTCCTTACTTTTGTGTAGTTCCCCTTTTTGAAATGAAATGCTACTGTGGTGGGTTTATTTGGTATTTTCCGCCCTACAAGGATGTTAAATTTAATTACATTCTGGTCACCATTACTGAGCAGTTCAGCTACATTCACATCTGGGACCAGATCCTGTGCTCCACTTAGGACTAAATCAAGAATTGCCTCTCCCTGTGTGAGTTCCAGGACTAGCTGCTCCAAGAAGCAGTCATTAATGGTGTTTAGAAATTTTATCTCTGCATCCCATCCTGCGGTGACATGTCCCCAGTGAATATGGGGTTGTTGAAATCCCCCATTATTATTGGGTTTTCTGTTTTGGTAGCCTCTCGAATCTCCCTGAGCATTTCACAGTCACCATCACCATCCTGGTCAGGTGTTCAGTAATATACTGCAGTAATTCTACTGCTAGAATCTTATTATTCATGCATGGAATTTCTATCCATACAGATAGTTTGATTCACTTAAGATTTTTATATATTTGACGCTATGCTTTCTTTCACATATAGTGCCACTCCCCCACCAGTGTGACCTACTCTGTCATTCCTATATATTTTGTACCCTGGTATTACCGTGTCCATCAATTATCATCGTTCCACCAAGTTTCTGTGGTGCCTATTACATCAATATCCTCATTTAATACCAGGCACTCAAGTTCACCCTTCTTACTATTTAGACTTCTAGCATTTGTATACAAGCACTTACACAGTTTGTCAATATTTAGTTGTCTGCCTTCATGTGATGTAATTGAATGGGACTCTTTTTTGTTTGGCTGTCTGTCTTCATTTCCTACCTGTGCTTTATCAACTTCCATCGTCTCCTCTTTACTAGGATATAGAATATCCTCTTTAATAAATCCTCCCCTAAGGGATGTGTCAGATCAAACCGTGTGCTCCTCCATACCTGTTGATACTATGATGCTATGGCATACATGCTGAGATAGATAAACGTATGGCTGGAGGGGTGGTGATGGAGATAGATAAATAAATAGATAGATCAGCTGATACACAGGGCTGGTGTGAGATTACATACCCTTCATGCCTGCTGCAGGGCACACCAACTGGATAGTAAAACATTGGGGCTTGAGTACGGCACTTGTGACCTTGCCGGATCAGCTCTTTGCTTGAGACGTCTGAGGGCGGGGGAGTGAGAAAGCAAAAAGCTCATCTGGGAAAACATCACATGGCATTTAAAGAGGGGTTGGCATTGATTAGGACAGAATATCCAGCACCAGCCTGTTAGAGAAAGGGCCCCCTTCTGGGCCTGAGAAGTCATTCACTCCAACCCTCAGCGCAGGGCAGGAGAGCAGCTGCTGCTAACGAGGATGTAGCTACCGGAGAAATTCACCAGACCAGGAGATGTCTGGAGTCAGATAACCAAATCAGAGCTGCAGGAGAAACCCAATTACCAGAAGGGTAACGACCTCCCTGCGCCTGGCTTCCAAGCTAATCTCTTAGCAATCGAGTTAGGTGCTGCGTATCTGCACTAATCAAGGCTCACGGTCAAGCTGCAGAGCATTTCCTGGGGATTAATGACCGGCTGCCTTGGGCTGATGGCCTGGGGCTGAGCCGCGGTTATTAATCCCCAGGAAATGGCCCCACCCTCAGGTCATTCCCATTATCAGGAGAATGTGACACTCCCCTCCCTTGGGTCCGTGATGCTGCTGCAGGGGCTACTGTCCATGTTCAGATCCCAGGCGAAATGCAGGCCTCGCTCACTCCTGGCTATTAATGGCCCCTCAGAGCTTTCACACATGCAGACACTCTCACATGCATACATACGTGCACAAACACACACGCAGACCCATGCACTTATATTCACGTGGGTGCATACATCCATTCACACTCACAATCACGGGCACATGCACACATCAACCTGCAGAGCTTTTCCAGTATCGAATCAATTTTGTGCTTTATTTGAGGTAAGGAAATAACCTTCTTGCTGCAAACCTCAGCCCAATTCAAAGCAACAAACACGGCCACCTCTCCGCCTGTCACACCGGAGCATGCCAGAGCTGTGTCCCACCAGAAATTTGGTTCCAGCGCCTACAGCAATGAGTGTTATCACCGCTGAAATAGCTGTCCCGCGGATGTGGGGCTGAGGAGCTCATTAAGTTGAAATTATGTGAGCCTTAATTTTGTGCATGCAAACAGGCCTCTGTTATCAGGAGAAGGAAGCTATTATTATTATTACTGCCTCACAAGCTACACCGGCACATCCCAGTGGAACTGCCACTCAGTTTGCAGCCCTTTGGCATTTTATTGTGGCCATTTCTACAACACATCAGTGCATGATGAAATAGAGGAACAAATGCAGCCATGCAGGAAATGCTTCTCAGATCCCAGAACCTGCCCTGGGCCAAGACAGGTGGAGACGCCCAACATAAAGCAAGGGAAAGAAGGAGTGAAACAGGTGCAGGATTTCTTGACATGCTGGTGCCCTCTTGTGGCGAGAAGGAAGAATGTGGCGCAGTACAGCCCAAGGTAGTTGAGGTTTCGGGATCAGGCTGTGAGCAATGGGGTCAGGGCATGGGGCTGAGGTGAGACAGGGCCTTATAGTGGGATTTGCATAGCTGCTTACTCTGCCTGGGGAGTTTTTGCCCCTTTATAGAGAGGCTGGAGAGTTTACACACTCATTTGGGGACTGAAACAACAGAACTGGTAAGCTATGATGTAACTCCCCAGAGGAGGCACTGGTGAGAGGAAGGGGCTCAAGTGAGCAGAACCGGCCTATGGAGGTCTTTTTTTCTGTCTAGGCACTCGGTTCAAATCCAGACTAGGTCAGCAATGGCAGCAGTTCAGTACGATCTACAGACTAGATACTAATGCAATTTCTCGCTTTCTTCCCAGCCTAAAAGAGAATTAGTTTGAACAGTTCATAGAGTTTTGTTTGCTCATTTATGTTTGTGTGAGTGAGTGGGAGTGTTCTGTGTGCTTATGTGTGTGTGTGTGCGTGTGAGTCTATCTATGGGGGAGGGGGAAGAATATGTGGAGGGAAAACTAAGCTGAATCAATGTTTTGCATTGAAGGTCTCTAATTCCAGGGCCTTTCCCATCTTGTGGTGGTGAGTTCCACAGTCTAAGGGCTTGTCTACACTGGCAATTTACAGCACTGCAACTTTCTCGCTCAGGGGTGTGAAAAAACACCCCTCTGAGCGCAGCAAGTTTCAGCGCTGTAAAACGCCAGTGTACAGTGTTGGTAGCTATGCCCCTTGTGGAGGTGGGTTTTTTAGAGTGCTGGGAGAGCTCTCTCCCAGCGCTGCGCCGCGACCACACAAGCCACGTTAAAGTGCTGCCACGGCGCGCTTTATTGTTGCCAGTGTAGACTAGCCCTAAGTCCATCTCCTGTGTAAATTCAGTCTCCCAGAGACCCAAGCCTCTTACTACAGGTGGGCAATTTCCTTGTTCCAGTAGAATAGAGCCATCACGGGAGGCCATAGTCAAGGAAAGGCCGTCGATCTTTCAGGTAGCCAGGGCCAATCCAATGCAAGGTTTTCAATATCAGGATGGAGGCCTTGAATTGGACTCTCTATTGAGCCACTGCGAACAGCAGAGCATGGGGACAGTGTGTTCATGGGAGCTTATGCCACTAAGCCGGTTACTGCTGTGTCCTTTACTAGGGTGTATTTTCTTCCTTAGATTTAGGACCTGATCTAAAGCCCCTGGGAGCCTTTCCACTGGCTTCAATGGGCCCACAGTGATTATCTCTGGGTGGCTGGCGATTGCTGAAGGAAAAGGCCTTTTCTTCTCACTATCCCACTCTTTAACTTTGCTGAGTGGCTTTGAAAACAATCCCAAGGGGCTGCAAATCACAGGGCCGCCTCTTCAGCTTCTCTCCTCCATGCTACTTGTCTTTCATTCCCAACAATGTGCACTCGGGAATAACAAAAGCTACCGGGGCGAGGGCAAATAGCCAGTGATGAGATGGCTGGCTGTGAGGCAGCTGCTCCAACAATGGGCAATCGGTGCAAAAGACCAGGTGGCAGCAAGGGGACGAAGGGGTAATCTCAATCCCAGGGCAACTGCCGTGCAGCTGCACAAGGACAGAGACTGGCCCACCACCTGTATCTGGACAGTCGCCTCATGGAGGGGGAGGGCTCTGATCATATCCAAACCTGGCCCGTGAAGGAGGACCCTCACCTTGAGCACTTCCTTGTGGCCGGGTGCAGTGCTGCAGGCCTTTTCCGGCTCCTGGCACCCCCAGTAGGTCGTCGACCTCGCTGGGCAGGTCTTCAGTGGCTTGAACCCCCCTAGCCAGGCCACACAGTCACAGTGAACCTCTTCCAGGGTAGCAAAGAGTCCAACAAATGCACAGTCTGTGTGTCCTCACCAGGGTCTCCAGCCCCTGCTCGGGGCCCTTTAAATGCAGCCCTTTGCCCAGGCATCCAAACCAGCCCAGTCCCCTTCTTGGGGCTTAGGTTAGGCTTGTCCCAGTTTCACGGGGTTTACCCCATTTTGCCAGTGGCTGGCAGGGAACTCAGGCCCATCCACTGCCCTGGGCTCCAACCCAGGGACCCCGTGCCCAGCAGCCACACACTGCTCCCTGAAATCCTTCACTGCTACTTCCCTGGGCCTCTTCCCATCTGCCCCTCTGTCTTCACCCTTCGCTTAGGGCCAGAGGCTCAGGCCCCTCTCTCCCTGTGAACCCCGCTGTGCCTGTGCAGCCAGAGTTAACCCTGGCAAATGCTCAGGCTCCCTTGGCCAGAGATGAGCTCTCCTCCCTGCCCCTGATCCTAACCAGGGACTGCCCTCCCAGGGCCCACAGCTCCTTTTAGCTGAGCCTACGGCTCTGATTGGCTGTTGCTAGCCCTTCTAGCCCTTGGAGGACCAGGGCTCTGTAATTTCCAAGGTGACTGCTCTGGAGAGGCCTCTCTCCACAAGCCTGGAGGACCCACCTTCACTGCTCCCTTCATCCCGCATCGCCACTTCCAGAAGCGGGATGTAGTAGAACCACAGGACCTCCTGTAGGGAGCTACAAAGGCCAGGTACACCCCTTCCCGTATCTACCTCCCCACACCCACAAAGAGCAATAACAGGAGAGGTGCTACAGCCTCCTCTACCCAGCACACCATTAGCGTACAACAGCTGCAGGTGGTGAAGAACAATGAGAGACTAGCACATTGTAACATGAGACGAACGGCTGTTTTTGCCATTGCTAATAAACATCTGAGGGAACTACAAAAGCCAGTTGTAGCTATAGGGACGAGCATCATCCAGTCTCTATGCCAGATGAACAGGAGTACTTGTGGCACCTTAGAGACTAACAAGGGGAGAAAAACTTTTGAAGGACTTCAAAAGTTTTTCTCCCCTGCTGTTAATAGCTTCTCTTAATTAATTAGCCTCTTACAGTTGGTATGGCTACTTCCACCTTCTCATGTTCTCTGTATGTATAAATATCTTCTTACTGTATGTTCCATTCTATGCATCCGAAGAAGTGGGCTGTAGCCCACGAAAGCTTATGCTCAAATAAATTTGTTAGTCTCTAAGGTGCCACAAGTACTCCTGTTCATTTTGCTGATACAGAGTAACACGGCTGCTACTCTGAAACCTCTCTATGCCAGAGTCTATCTCCACCTGCTCATCAGATCGCTAGGTGTATAACCATTCTATGACTATGAGTCGGCAATGTGATGTGGCCGTTAAAAAGGCTAATGCGGTCTTGGGATGCATTAGGCGAGGTATTTCTAGTAGAGATAAGGAGGTGCTAGTCCCATTATACAAGGCGCTGGTGAGACCTCATTTGGAGTACTGTGTGCAGTTCTGGTCTCCCATGTTTAAGAAGGATGAATTTAAACTGGAAAGGGTACAGAGAAGGGCCACTAGGATGATCCGAGGAATGGAAAGCCTGTCGTATGAAAGGAGACTTGAGGAGCTCGGTTTGTTTTCCTTAACCAAAAGAAGGTTGAGGGGAGATATGATTGCTCTCTTTAAATATATCAGAGGGATCAATATCAGGGAGGGAGAGGAATTATTTCGGCTCAGTGCTAATGTNTATGCCAGAGTCTATCTCCGCCTGCTCATCAGATCGCTAGGTGTATAACCATTCTAAATAATCATTATTAATATCTGTAGCACTTAGAAACGTCAGGCCGGGATCAGGGTCCCACTGGGCTAGGTACTGTACAAACACAGAACAGTTAATGAAAGTCTTACATGGCCAAGGAACCCATAGCCCCATCTAAACGCAACAGGTCCATGCAATATAATAGGGAGCAGTAGTATCTGCACAATAGTTACAGTCAGGGTTTGTTTTCCTTTATAAGGCCAATTCATGCCCTGCTACAAAAATCCCCAGTAGACGTCCTTGCAGCTTTGGAATGAGAGGTCTGTATCCAGTGGGAATGTTCTGACCCGATTTGAGGTTGTTAGGACAGGCTGGTTTCGAGGTCTGGGACAGAGAGAAGCTGGGGCTAATCCGACTTAGAACATTCTTTTTAGCCAACAGCAGCAATGGAAAAGTGAATGTACCGCGTTATCCAGTGCTGCATTAGAAATGGCCCCTGACCCACCGCGAGGCCACGATACCCTTCGAAATGTAACTCCTGTGAGGACAAGCTTCACAAAGTTTACCTGGCCTCTGGCTCAGCTGCCGGGCCCCACCTCGGCTCCACAGATGGAGAAGTTAATTTTGTTTCATAGTGTTTGCAACTCACCCAACTCTCATGATTTTTTTCTCTTTTATTTTTACAAAAAAAATTGTAAACATCAAAATGGTTAGAGGCCTTTTCCCTTTACCACAAACTGAAATGTTTTCCTAATGTTCCATAGTAGTGTTGTTGGTAAGAGATGGGAGGCGGGGGTGGAATCATTTTAAAAGCATGACATTTGTCATAAAAAAGAAGAAAATGTCGACAATATTTGGGAAAAATCTCGTTTTTGAAAAATAAAAACAATTTTTAATTAAAACACTTTTCCCTTGACAAATGTTAACCAGCATGACATGCAGGGATCCAGGTAAGCCCCAGGCAGCCCATCTGAGCCCACTTCTACATGGGAAAGTTTTATGAGTTATAGAGGTATAGTTATCCCAAAACAGCCCCCTGGACAGATTCTCTTATGCTGGTATAAGAGTGGCTTTTTTCTGTTTAGCGTTAACTTCTCCCAAATGCCGTAAGCTAACCCATTCCAAAAGGCCTGAATCTGCAAGTGAATCCTTCCCATGCCATCAGACATCACTCAGGGCATGAGCAAGGGTCTGCCATCACTGTCTATCATGCTGTTTGCTGGAATGGGAATCTTGTTCTACTTCTAGAACTTAACTGTTTTATGGGGCTCTGTTGTTGACCTACTGCTAAACCCCCAACCTGGAGGAGCAGTGGACTGCTTCTCATCTGGTCTCCACCCATTGTCCTGTCTGGCTTGGGTGGTCCTGCCCTGTGCTGGCCCACCAGCATCCCTCTCAGGGTCATTGGGTCATAGATACATCAATTTTAAAGCCAGTTGGAATCGTTAGATCATCTAGTCTGACCTCCAGTGTAACCCAGGCAAGAGACTTTCACCCAGTTACCTCTGCATTGAGCCCAATAACTTGTGTTTGACGAAAGCATCTTCCGGAAAGGCGTCCAGCCTTGATCTGAATACATCAGGACTTGCAGAACCCTTTGCAGCACACAAACCTTCCCACTGTGTCACGGTGTAGTCCCAGGGAAGGGAGGGAAAATAGCGGTCTTTTATACAGGAATAAGAATGGCCACAGAGGGAGTTGTACCGTTACCAATATAACTAGATCCCTTTAAATTCACAGCTTGGGTTATACCAGCGTAACCTTACCTGGGAAGTCGAGCTGCTCCGGTGGATGTTTTTTTAGCAGAGGGCAGCTTTCATGACAATCATCTTTGGCTTAACAGCTCCACCTTGTGGTGAAACTCGATATTTCCTCCTAACAACAGGAATAGGCTCAGGGTGCAAGGTGACCCCTGGCTTGCCAGCCCCACGCATTCAAACAGCACAAGTCTAGGGTGACCAGATGAGGGGAAGAAAATATCAGGACACATCGGGGGGGCTAAGCAAAAAAAAAAAAAAAAAAAA